>SNQJ01S0074855.1:10780-23835 GCA_010110895.2 Picea sitchensis
CATGAGTTAAGTGGTTGCAACAAGAAAATAAATTAGTTGCAACTAGAAGTGGATAGTTTAATATTTGTGGATAAAGTGGTTGTAAGTGGACAAAGTGGTTAGAAGTGGGTTAGCCCTAAAATAAGGAAGTTTCGTAAAGTTGATTAGAAGATAACCCCTAGAGGAAGCTACTTGGAGAGTATAAATAAGAGAGCAAGGGTCTCTTAGGGTGAGAATATTTTGAGCATATTGAATATATATTTTTGGTGAAAGGTTCATTACAGGTACTCATGAGCGCATCAGAAGTTCTGCAAGTCTGAGGTAGCAAGGAACTTTGATGGAAAAAGTTTGAGAAGTTCAAAAAACCCTAGTTTTCTAAAGTTGTACACGAGCTGCAGTGGGCCAGGTCGCGTACATACATGGTCTACAAAAGGTCTGGGGGCATACATATGCTTGTTGAATAAGCAAAGGTCATGCATATTTGAGAAGTTCAAGAAAATATTGAATGGATGCTAGTGTCAGGTTTCTGATGTCTAAAGCAAGTTCCCAAGATATCATTCTAGAGGTTCAAATCTGCTACAAAAATTATGGTATGGTTATATGTTGTCTTGATGCTTAGATTTTCTCATGATATGGTGAATAATTGAGGAATTCTTGGTGTGGTTGTTATGAGATCTGGATATGGTATATGTTGGCTGGTTGATTGAGTGAACAACACTCTCATATTCGGAAAAACTATGATATGGTTGAGGAATAACTATGTTATATGGTGATGTATCCATGAGGGATATTCATAGGAATCTTGGTATGGTTTTTGTGTGATTTGTTTATGGTTTATGTTTGTTGGTTGTTTGAGTGAGCAACACTCTCATGTATGATACAGTTCTGATATGGTTCATATAGTTCACACTCTTGAGCTACTTGTAGTTGGTTGAAGGTTATGTATGATGATGTATGTATGAAACATGATGGTTGCAGTGACAGGTTGGATGCAATGACAGGTTACTAGTGGATGTGATAGAGGCATGAATTTTTTAGAAGTGCAGAAGAATGGATGACCTAGTTTGTTTAAGGTGCATGCAAGATGAGAGTGGAGGAGGTTTCATACAGACGCATGCTGCATTATAGACAAGTCGTGTACCTGTTGACAAATTGTTTTCTATCTACAAGTTGGGTCTTGTGCTTTGAGGTTGGATTCCTCACATCTCCATTGGTGCTGAGATCTGCAAGCTGAGTCTTGTATTTAGAATTGGTACTCTATTGGAGTTGTTTCTCTTTTTAGTTGATGCTGATAAAGCCCTGATATTGTAGTCTCCTGTAAGACATAGTACAAAAATTTTACACATATATCTGGTTTTCTTTGTGTTTATTATGGTGATGTATTATATTTCTTTATTGTTGATAAATGTTGTTGATATATCCATGTGATCAATTTTGAATGAATGATAATGGTTGAAGGTGTTGCTAACTAAAGTTTTGGAAGAAGTGTAAAAAGATCCCTACACTTATTCACCCCCCCTCTCAGTGTGGTCAATGTGTCCAACATAATAAACCTTGGTTACAGTTTGGATTAGGAAATCAAAAAAGCGTTTTGCATCAGTTGTACAAATTGGTATTTACCACAACAAGAACTCGAGAGGTTGTGGGAGACACTTGCACCAAAGAAGAAAGAGAAATTGAAACTCAAGAAAAAATTGGAATCGTACAAGGGCCTAATTACAAGAAGCAAGAGTAAACAATTTCAAATTCCAAAAGTTTGTGAAAGCTCCAAGACAAAAAAAGAAAGAACCTTAATAATGGGGGACAGAGAAGAGAGAAATGAAGGAAATGAGATACCTGAATAAAGACACGAAAGAAAAATAATCCCAATAATAAGGGTTAGAAATATCCCACTTAATCTTCAAGGGAGCAACATCAATTACCCACTCTTCCACAAGGAGTCCTGCCACAATTTTCAGGACACAGAGTGATGGACCAAAAAATACATATTGATAAATTTTTGAATATGTGTGAGATCCATCTATTATAACACGCTGGCATAATGGTCATACTTTCCCTTCATACATTGATAGGACAAGCCCATGAATGATACATGTATCATCTTGCTCAAGAAATTTCATCATTTGATGATTTGAAGACTATGTTCTTGACCATGTATGCACCCCCATTTGCATACCATACTTTGCTTACACAATTCATCTAAATCCATTTGAAAAAAGGTGAAAGAATAAGGGATTTTTATTTTGAATTTTTTAAGACGCTTAATCAAATCCTAGAAGAACAAAAACCAAATTCTCTAGTCATACTCAGATGTTATAATAATGCAATGCCATCTAATGTAAAAATTTCTATCAGATATTCAAAAATAGATGATTTGGATGGAGCCATGCGTAAAGCGACACAAATGGAAGAAATCATGTAGAAACAGATGTTGATCATGAGATCATCCTTGGAAAAGTGCAGAAGAAAATGGTGTTGGAACATCAAGTATTGATGGCTCATCACAGATATTATGGGTTTAGTCGGTCAAGAGGTCGACCTACATCTGGACATAGTCGGTTGGGTGATCAACCAACACACCACACCAGTGGGTCGTGTAGTCGATGTGCCTATTGGTTGGATAGTCAACCAACAATCAAAGATAATCACGCAGTGGATCGACCAACCCTGCAGTCGACTATGAGTTGGACAAATAGTCGATCGGGTCGATTCACATTGAGCCAACTTGAAAGAAAAAAAAATTTGGAATCAAATCTAACCACCGATGGTTGTATGTGGATAAAATATTCTGGATTTTATGGGAGTTAGTTAGATCTTGTGTCTATAAAAGAAGACTCCTTGGTTCATTATAATATGTTGAATGTGATTTGATATTTTAAAATAGATCATGCAGATCAAGATGTGTAATATGCAATGTGATGTTCTAATCACAGTGCATTGTGCTTAAGTGTTGTAACGGTGTCTTTAGATGCCACCTCTCTTCTTCAAAAGAAAATTGTCCCTCTTTAGTTATTTGCAGTGATGTGTTCTTTGTTTCATCTTGTGTTCCACCTCATTCTCCAACATGGTATCAAAGCCGATGGTTTGAAAACCTCGACCTGTTATCTACAAACCTTGTTGAGTCAGATTTGTTGTTTGATTGACTCTAGTCTAGTGGTTTTCTGATTGGAACTTATTGAAACAAAACCAATTTGTCTAGATATCGAACATAGCTTCAGAGGTCGATCTTGCTGTTCTGAATGGATCAAATTATGAAGTATGGGCTCTAGACATGGAAATTATTTTCAAAAGTAAAGGGTTGTGGAAGTATACCAAGGTCGCGATCCCAGATCCAACAGATTCTTTGTAAAAATTTTCCATTGATGGAAATAAGAATGAGGTTGTAGGAGTCATCATGAACTACATCACCTGAGAAGTTTGTTTTCATCTCATTGAACTTGACTATTTGTATCTGGTCTAGAAGAAGCTGAAGAACTTGTTAGATCGATTCGATGATATCCAAGTCATGTTGTTGAAGAAATATTTGATCTCTCTCGATCCTCATCCTTTGAAAGAATGGAGGATGATTTAGTGTGTGTTAAATAAATCCAATTGAATTTGAGAAAATTTGGAGAAACCTATAAGAAAAAGGATGGAAAACTCATTGAGTTGATCATGATAAATTTGAGAAAACCATTTGATGTGTTTGTATCGACCTTCCACACCAACTAGAATGCATGCAAGCAAGATGGTAAAGACTACTCCTTTGAATTTTTTTGTGAACTATTCATTACTGATCAACATAGATTGCTTGAAGAAGGCAAGCTTGGTGGAAAGCACCAGACCCATTTGCTCAATGGAAAGGGAAAGATGGATTCGAAGAATAGAGTGCAGTTTGATGCTTTTGTACATAAACGTTCATATACCGATTAGGGACCCCATAGACAACCATAGCGAAATCAAAAGAAGAAAACATGTCGATATTATGGAAATATTGGACATGTTGACAAGAAATGCTTCAAGAAGTGAGATGATTTAGAGGAGAAGGTTAAAAGGCTTGAAGGAGATGTGTTGATTTCTCACCGACCCACTGATAATTTCACCTTCCAAGTCAGGAATTCTCATGCCTTGATGTCTCATACTATGCAGAATGAATGGGTTTTTGACTCTAGACGCAATGATCATATGGAGAAATATGCTACTTTATTCAAGAGACTGAATATAGATCAAGAAAATAGAATCTATGTTGCCGATGATTTTACCTTGAATGTTGTTGGTCAGGGTGATGTAGCTTATCAACATGGAATTTTTTTTGAGTTTATCATGTACAAAATCTCACTGCCAATCTGTTATCTATTTCTAAGTTGGCTCATAACAGTAAGATTGTGGAATTTTGGCTAGATCGGTTCTATGTTCGGGATTTGAAGAAAGAGAAGTCTATTGTCACTAACAAGATTCTGGACCCAACAAACAACTTATACAAGTTTCATGAATCGAATCGACCTGAATATGAATCAAATGTACTTATCTCTCACACTGATGAGAGAAGTCAAATTTGGCATGAACGACTCAGACATCTAAATTTCCAAAGTCTCTGGGCACTAGAAACTCAGAACATGGTTGTTGGTTTACTGAAGGTGTTTCCCCCTGAAGGTGTATGTAAGGGTTTCGTGCTTGGGAAGAATCATCAGGCACCTTCTGACTTTGGAAAAGTGTGGCGAGCACATAACCTACTGGAATCAGTTCACAATGATGTTTTTTCTATTAACTTACTTTTACTGGTAGGTGCAAGGTACATTTTGACTTTCATTGATGATTTCTCTCGTTTCACATGGGTCTTTTTCCCAAAGAATAAAAATATTTTCTTTGAGAAGTTCAAATAATTTTGGGCCTTTACTCAAAATAAATGTGGTCGACCCATTAAGTTCCTAAGATCTGAAAATAGTGGCGAGTATGTCAATCGACTCTTTGAAGATTACCTACTTCCATTTGGTATTGACTGGAAGAGGTTGGTTCCTCACACACCACAACAAAATGGAGTTGTAGAATGCAAGAATCAGACATTAGTCAAAATGGTTAGATGTATTATGTAGGCTAAAGACCTGCCTCCTTGCTTCTAGGCTGAAGTGGTGTATTGTTCCAATCATCTTCTCAATCACATCTCGACTCAATTTGTTCCTTCCATGACTCCATTAAAACAATGGTATAGGAAGAAACCTTCTGTTGGACACCTCTGTGTGTTCATATGTGTTTCCTGGGCTCACATTCCTGATGATTTTCGAAAGAAATTAGATGTAAAGATTCATGCTTGCATCATGAAGGGATACTATAAAGAGTCGAAAGCCTATTGACTATTTGATCCTATCCGACGATAAATTATTATCTGACACAATGCTTGGTTTGATGAAAATTCTTTCAGAGTCAAGTTGTTGAATGCCTCCTCTGGATTGCTACAGGATTCTCCCCTTGATGCTAGTTCTCTTGCTCCTCTCTTCATTTCTTTGACTGGTCCATCAAATCCTGTACCTATTTCAACTTAATCGTCAATCTCTGAGTTGACTAGTCCAACATCTTATATTTTGACTGGTCCAACGACTGTAGACCCTTCGACTTATGATCCTTCTCTTGAAATGAACTACAACTCATCTATTTCCTGTATACCTTGTTGGGATACCAAGACCATTGAATATATTGGAGATGATGTTGGAGATTCCTCCTGCAGATGACAGACATAAATTCATAAGCAACATGCCAATGTTTCCCTCATGAATTGTTTCCTTGAAACCTATGATCCTGTTACCTACTATGATGCCGAAAGACGACTCGAATGGGAACAGACCATGAAGACTGAGATTGATTCCTTTTCGAAGAATAAAACCTGGGACTTGGTTCCCCGAACTCATGGAAAGAACATTTTGAAGTGTCGATGGGTCTACAGGACATAAAGAATGCCTCGTCGTGAAGGGATTTTCTCAACAAGAAGGCATCGAATACACTAAATCCTTTTCTCTTGTTTAAAATATGAACTTAGTTCACTTAATTTTTTCCCTTTCTTCGCGTTTTGGATGGTAGCTTCATTAGATGGATGTAAAGAGATCTTTTCTTCATGGAAACCTATCTGAAGAAATTTATATGGAACAACCACCTAGCTTTTTGATGGATTCCAATTTGGTATGTCGACTCAAGAAGTTGTTTTATGGTTTGAACCAGCCCCCCTAGGCCTGGTATGCTAAGATTGCAAGTTTCTTTCTTTGGCTAGGCTTCAAATGATATGAATTTGATCATAGTCTGTAAGTTCTCCACTCCAAAGGAGACACCTTGATTGTTTTTGTATACGTTAATAACTTAATCATTACTGGAAATACTAATTCTCTGATATTTAGATTGAAGAAACAACTTGTTGACTCCTTTGACATGACAAATCTTGGCACTCTACATTACTTTTTGGGTCTTCAAGTATTACCACTGTGTGATGGTTTTTTTATTTCCAAATATAAATATGTAATCGATCTGTTGACACGTTTTAGGATGGTTGATTGCAAGCCTTGTGCCACTCCTTTTTAGTCTAGAGTGAAGCTTACTAAAACCTGTCAAACACCTATTGTAAATGATACACTCTATCAAAAATTGGTCAAGAGTATTATTTATCTTACTCATAGTCGACCTGATATCTTCTTTGTTATTGGTGTGGTTTCTCAGTTCATGCAAGATCCCAGAGAAATCCATTGGAAATCATTCAAACACATTGTTCAATATCTAAAGGGTACCCTACACTTTGGTATCAAATATTGTCATAGTTCAAATTTGCTAGTTGACTTCACCAACTCTGATTGGGCTGGTGACAGAGATGACCGAAGGTCCACTTCTGGGTATGTGTTTCACTATAGCACTAGACTTTTGGTGTGGTCGCGCAAAAAACAGAAGGTATTCTCTCTGTCGACCATCGAAGTATAATATTGTGGCATTGTTCAAGCAGGTACTGAAGAAGTTTGGATTCATAAACTTTTGGGCGAGCTTGGATTTCATGTTCATGCCATGACTACAATATTATTTGATAATCAAAGTGACATATGTTGACTCTTAAAATCATCATGAAGTCACCATCCTACAAATAATTGCAAGGACCATATAATTTTTGAAAAAATAATATATCTATACATACTAAGTAAACTAATAAGTGGGACCCCCTATAGTGTTGTTTAAAAAATTGAAAGAGGATCTCATTAAAAGGATACTTGGGAACTTATGTGAATGGAAGGCATACATTTTGTTGATACTACATGATCTTGGTATTTTCTTCTCAGTTCATGTGATTGATAACAGTTTGCATCAAAAGATTACTAAAATTCCCTATGCAATTCTAATTTTGAGTATTAATGTTGTACACAATCGTTATCAAAATAGGGTTCACAATTGCTATGTTCGCAGGCCTATGGTTTCAAATTGAAAAAAAGGTCATTATATTTATTACTAATTGTTATGCCATTTTTATGATAAGTTTTATTTCACAACTCCTTGATAAATATGATGCAATTTATTTGAAAAAGGATGTTAAATTTTCATAGGCATATAGTATGTCGATCATATGTATACCATTGATTACATGTATAAGTTTCGACACATATCATATGAGTTACAAGATATGAATGGAATCAACCTTGTTGTTGGTAATTGCAATGGATTCGAGATTTTTCTGTATGGTAAAGGTTTGGAAGCATTAGTGTATATGAGATATATCATGCACCTTGACTGCAGACTATTCAAGGAAAAACGTTATGGGTATTTAATGAGGTAGGTAGTAGTGTATATGGCATGTGAAGTCATGTGACATGGAATACACTTGGAATTCATCATATGCTTGAGGTTTTGACGTGGTAATATTTGGGGTTTGTAAAGGATTAATGTTGGTTGCCACCCTAATGCGATGTGACCAATAGTTATTACACTTTGGTTGTTTTGGGTTACCACCTTTGGGATTTGGAATCTGATCCATTTTGAGTTTGAATAAGGGTTTGTACACTGAGAAGTAACTGCTGTAACTATTTCAAAATAAAATAAGTACCACACAACTCCAGGTACCAGGGTTTCGACTCCCTTTCATCTAATGTTGTTCTTTGCTTAATAATTTACTTGTGGCTCTGTGAATGATGTGTTGTGCTTATTAATTTGATTGTTCTCATTTTATGATTATGGAAATGTAAATAATGGTACTCCTAGTTGAATGAAAATGTATGTGTTGTTTTTGGAGACGAATAGTTGAAGTCAAAAGGCATTTGATGAAGAGTTGCAGATAATGGTTGTTGAGCTCTGTGTGTTTTACTTTCCACCTATTATCTCTATTTTTGGGACATATATATATATTGTCTTGTTCTATTCTGTAGCTCATGGGTTTAGTTGTTTTTCAATTATCATATGAAAGAGAGGTGTATCATTTTCCATGGGTTTGTTTATTTGGTTGTTTTCACCCCACGACTTCTTGCATTGAGTTTGGTGAATAGTGGTTTTGATTCATTTTGAGTTGGGGTTTGTATTATTTACATGCATTGTGCAAGCCCAAACAAATGATGCTCCTGGTTAATATAAGCATGCATGAATTTGGGGTTTCATTGATTGAATGGTTAAGGGTTGTAACCACCTATTGTTGTGCTCTGTGTGATTCTAGTTTTCATCTGTAGTGTTCGGTACTACTAGTCTTGTATCCATTTATCCTCAGTTGTCTATTATTCAAACTTGGTCTTCCAACACAGGGGTATAGTCGCTTCATTATGGTTGCATGCATAGGGTTTCATGCAGGTTATGGGTTATCGATTTTCTAAAATGGAGAGACCCCACAAACTAATACACAACACTCAATGAATGGTAGTTGAAAATATGAGTTTGATTACGAACTGGGTTTGTAATTCTTGCATGAGAGCCCAACCAAGTTTTAAAAGAAGATTTTTGGGTTTAAAATCCTCAATATCTTTGAGTTTATTTTGTCATGTATGCGATGCATATTTGGATTTATGGTTTGGATAAAATAATGGTTGTCACAAACTAAAAATTACCTATCTAGAATTTGGATTTGCTTGATAAGTTGATAGGCTTTCATCTGATCTATACTTTGAAAGTATGTGAAGTGTATTGGCTATTACAGAATGAATGAATAAAATCGTTGATGGTTTTGCAACTCTCTTGGTCTTTCTTATTTCTATCAGATTGTGTGATTTTTCTTCTCATTCAAATTATTATCTAAAAAAATCAAATTTATTTATTTCAGTTTTCATTTTACAAATGATAAAAACACGGTTGTTGGTATTTAAGTAAATAGCTTAATGGTTAACTAAATTTGTAATAAGGCTATAAATTAGGGTAATAATCCTGCCTATCTTGTCTTAGCCAAACAAGATTTGAAAAAATGTTGTGAAAAGGAATTCCGTTTATTTTACTCAACATTTTATTTAGCAACCATACTAGGGATGAAGGACTCCATTTTCACTTCCCTAGATTGTCTTTTTTGTACACTTGTAAATTTATTGTTTATATTTGTTGCTTTAGTTTTTTCTTGTTGTCTATTTATAGATTTTATACTTTTGTTCCGATTTTTCTCTTGACTCATGACTATACCTACTCAAAGGCATCCCAACCTAGGTGATAGTAGAAAGATTCAACCCAACATTACCCTTACTATTGGTTGTGGAGCCTAATTATCTTCCTGTTTCGTAGGCCTCTTTTCTTTAGTCATGTTTACACCCCAGAATAATGTAAAACCCTCCACATAGGGGGGTTGTAGGGGGGTCTTTCTACCCCTACGGGGTCTAGGGGGTTCATCCCCCCAGTTGGGGAGTCTGGGGGAAAGAGGGCCCCGATGGGGGTTTAGGGGCGAAGCCCCCGAAGGAAATTTTTTCCTTGTAAATGTATATTGTAATTTCATATTAAATATGGACTATTCATTATAAGGTCGTAGATATGACGGTAGAAGTTGTGTTAGGGTTTTTTTCCCTAGAAGGAAACCCTATTTTATGAGGGAAATGTATTACGGCTATGCATCATTGAGAATATTGTATTCTGAGAGAGGAGACTATGAGGAAAATAAGAGGAAGTTACAACGGGTGTGTTGTAGGTTGTATCCCTTCATTTGCTGGATAATAAAAGGAAGGACCTGACAATTTCTCTAGTATACGTAGCCCACACTGGGTGAACCATGTATATCTGTGTCTCTATTGTATTGTGTATCTTCTGTGTATTATTTCTGCATTTGTTTTTATTTTATTTCTTCGCGATCTTATTTTTCTAACAATTGGTATCATAGTGAAAGGCAACTTGTAGGAAAAGAGGGTTCCTATTTCGAGTGGGAGAAATAGCGGAAGATGGAAAGTTTAGGGTCGAGAAATTTAATGGCCAAAACTACTAGTTATGGAAGATGCAGATGGAAGATTATTTATATCAGAAGGATCTATTCCTACCCTTGGGTGGAATAGAAGAGAAGTTGACGGCCATGAAGGATGAAGAATGAGAGGTTCTTGATAGAAAGACACTAGGAACGGTATGGTTGAGCCTGGAAGCATCGATGGCTTTCAATATTTTGAAAGAAAATACATTGAAGGAGTTGATGGATACCTTGGATAAACTGTATGAAAAAACCTTGACGTCCAGTAAGGTATTTCTAATGAAGATATTATTTAATATGAAGATGTCAGAAGGTGGGTATTTCGCGGATCATTTAAATGAATTTAATACAATTACTAATCAGCTGAGTTATGTAAAACTGGACTTTGATGATGAGGTCAAGGATCTTCTAATCTTGTGCTCATTGCAAGAAAGTTGGAATGACTTGGTCATGGCTGTAAGTAAATCTATCTCTGGTTCAAACACTTTAAAATTTGATGATGTTGTTGGTGTTATCCTTAGCTAGGAAATGCGATGAAAAAAAATAGGTGAGACATCAGGTAATGCGTTAAACATGGAGAACATGGGAAGACAAAAGGATAGAGGAAAGGGCTCAGAGAACTATAGGAATTCTAGGAAGAGAAGATCCAAATCCAGAATGGGAAAGATAGAGTGTTGGAATTGTGGGAAGAAAGGACATCTGAAGAAATAATGTAGAGCTCCAAAGAAACAAAGAGATGGACAACAGGAGAAAAATCAGAAAGAAAATGTAACTGGTGATGTGTTACAAGATGCTTTGATTATTTCTGTAGATAATATTTCTGAGTCTTGGGTAGTAGATTCAGGGGCTTCATTTCATGCCACACCCCATAGGATACATTTTCTAGATTATGTTCAAGGTGATTTTGGATAGGTTCATTTGGGTGATGACGCACCATGAAATTTTTTTGCAATGGAAAAGGTAAAATAAAGCAAAGGAATGGAAACCAGTGGTTGTTGAAAAAGGTAAGACATGTTCTAGATCTAAGGAAAAATCTAATTTCAACAGGGTAGTTGGAAAGTGAAGTTTGTATATCCATATTTATAGATAAGGCGTGGAAGGTCACCAAAGGATCACTGGTGATAGAAAAAGGAGAGAAGGTAGGTACATTGTATTTATGTACTGGTAATACTGACTTATATCTCTTTATCTTCTACAAGAGTGGATACAACACTATGGGATCATAGGCTTGGAAACGTGAGTGAGAAGGGAATGTACATAATTCACAAAATAAATTTGTTTCCAGATCTTAAACAAATTGAATTGGATTTCTGTGAGCACTGTGTTTATGGAAAACATAAGAGAGTCATATTTCTCAGATTCAGAAAAGAAAAGAAGAGTGAAAGGTTAGAGCTTGTGCATACATATGTATGGGGACCAACTCAGGTATGATCTCTTGGTGGCTCTCATTATTATGTTGATTTTATTGATGATGCAACTAGAAAAACTTGGGTTTATTGCATTCGACAAAAATATAATGTTTTTAATACTTTTAAGAAATGGAAAGATTTGGTTGAGAATGAGAGAGGAAAAAGGTTGACGTGTCTCAGATCAGACAATGGAGGTGAATATTGCAGCAAGAAGTTTGATGATTACTATTCATACCATGGGATTCATAGAGAGAATATAGTTCCAGTAACTCCACAAGAAAATGGTGTGTCAGAAAGGATGAACAGGACAATCATGGAGCACGCAAGGAGTATGAGATTGCATGTTGTTTTTACCTTACAATTCTAGGCAGATGTTGTAGATACTATTGTTTACTTAAGAAACAAAGGACCTTCAAGATCTTTGGATGGTATAATTCTAGAGGAGGCATGGATAGGTAAAAAGGTAAACTATTCTTGTTTGAAGACTTTTGGTTGTGAAGAATTTGTCCATATTGATAAAGAAAATAGAACAAAGTTTGAGGTAAAATCCAAGAAGTGTACCTTTATTGGATACAGTGTTAATAATTTTGGTTATCATTTACGGGATTATGAAAATAAAAAAATCATTAGGAGTAGAGATGTCATATTCAATGATAAGGTCATGTACAAAGATCAGTTGTAGCGAAAGAAATGAGAAGAAGAAAAAACAGAATACACAGTGCTTGATGAGATCACTGAAAAAATGAAATTCCAAAGGTACCAGAAAATAAAAATGTACAACAACATGAGAAACGAGTACCTCAAACTCCTACAAGTGTTGTTAGAATATCTACCAGGTTCAGTAGACCCCCTGAACAATACTCTCCTTCATTGTATTATTTATTGTTGACTGATTTTGGTGAACCAGAATGTTATGAAGAGGCAATGCAAGTAGACACTAAAAAGAAGTGGGAGCAAGGCATGAAAGAGGAAATGGATTCCCTGGTAAATAAACAGACTTGGGATTTGGTTTAGTTGCGTGTGGGACAAAAAGAATTGTAGAATAAATGGGTTTACAAGTTGAAGGAAGAAGATGGAAGAAAAAAGCGGTACAAGGCTAGACTTGTTGTAAAGGGGTTTGCACAAAATAAAGGTATAGATTTTGATGAAATATTTTCACCTGTTGTTAAAATGACTTCAATTAGGACTATTTTAAGTCTTGTGGTAGTAGAATATTTACATATTGAACAATTAGATATAAAAACAACTTTTCTCCATGGGGATTTGGAGGAAGAGATTTATATGCAGCAACCACAGGGGTATGAGGTCAAAGGGAAGGA
>SNQJ01S0074855.1:40324-56456 GCA_010110895.2 Picea sitchensis
GAAGAAGAGTCTCATGTAAATATGATAGGTGTAAATAAATTTAGGAGATCTGTAAATTACCCCCCTTTCTATATTTTTGTAAATATTGTAGATAGAATATCCCATTACTTCCTCATTGATGGTGGCTCAGGCCCAAGTATCATCTCAAAGATCATTATGGGAGAGTTGGGCCTCTCTTGTACAAATGAAAATGTGAAAAACATGCTCTCCTATAATAATCAACAACAATCCACGATTAGTGAGATCAAAGATGTAACCTTAGTACTTTTTGCACATCCAAAAATATGCACCACCCTTAATATTCAAGTTACTGATATGCCTATCAACAATTACTCAATTATTTTGGGGAGATATTGGCAAGCCCTAACGGGTGGTTACTTGTCTTTATATGGGTCACATCTATCTATCCCTAAGGATGGAAAGAATGTTATTTTTCTCAGAGAATATTGTATCTCACCTTACATTGAGCAAGTTCCTGAGCTAAATGTCAATTATGTTGAGGAAAGCTTGGGTGTTTTCTCTATTTTCACAGAAGAAGATGACGTGCCACATGAACAATTTAACTATGATGATGGAATGTGGCATATGTAATTTGATGGTGCATTCTCCAGTGAAGGAAATGGAGCTGGTACTATCCTTTACTGACCTGTAGGAAAAAATTATAACTTCTCCTTCAGGTTAGAATTCGCTTGCACTAGTAATGTTGTCGAGTTTGAAGCCCTATTGTTAGGTATCGAGAATGCTTATAATTTGTGTTGTGGTCATCTTACCGTATTTGGTGATTCTAAGCTTGTAGTTAATCTTGTTAGAAAAATCTATAACCCCAATAACAAGCTGGTCAAAAGATACACTGAAGTCATTTGGGCCTTGATTTCAAATATGTTATCTTTCAACATCACTCACGTAAAAAGGGAGCTTAACACAATGGATGACAGGTTGGCAGGATTTGTTGCCTCTCCTACTCGACAAATATTACCGCAATGACCTAATTTCACTTTTATGTCTCTATATCGTCCACATATACCTAAAAATGTTGAATCATGGAAGGTTTTCAAAAATGATGAGGATATATGTGATTTCTTATAAAATGAACCTCTTAAACCTAAGGAAGTAATTTCTATTGAAGACAATAAGTTTCCAAAAAGGCTTGAATCCTCTTGAGAGTTCATTTTCAACGAGCCATGTTGGTAAAAAGGAAAATACTATTGAAGAGGAGTCAAAGAGGAAAGTTGGAGACATTGTCTCAGTGAACATTGGAACCTTAGATGATCCCAAGATTCTTAAAATAGGATACCAGTGTTAACAAGAGGAAAACGAAAGATTCATGGATTTATTCTATGAATTCAAAGACGTCTTTGCTTGGTTGTATGAGGATCTTCATGGTTTTAATCCTAACATCAACCAACACGCCATTCCTATCAAGGAAGGAGAAAAACCAGTAAGGCAAAGATAAAGGCCTATAAACCCTTCCATTGAAGCTACTATCAGGAAGGAAGTCAAAAAGTTACTAAAAGATCAAATCATCTTTCCAATAAAGTATTCCAAATGGGTCTCAAATATGGTTCCTGTACAGAAGAAAACTGGTGAGATCAGGTTATGTGTTGACTTTCGTGATTTAAATAGAGCTAGCGTTAAAGATAACTTTTCACTTCCTAACATGGATATGATCCTACAATAGGTAGTTAGGTCTCAAGTAATGTCCCTACTTGACGGTTTTTCAAGATACAATCAAATTAGCGTCAAGAGGGCTGATAAGTACGAAACCACATTCACCACCATATGGGGAATCGTTTCCTATGAACACATGCCTTTCGGCCTGTCTAACGTAGGTGCCACAATCCAGAGAGATATGGAAATAACTTTTGACGATTTGATTGGTAAGATAATTCAGGTTTGTCTTGATGACTTAACTTTTTATTATAAAAACCGATCAGATCATTTTGGTCATCTTAGGAAATTCGTTCTACATTGAAGAAAATTTGGTATGTCATTGAATCCTTCTATGTCTATTTTCAAAGTTACTCAAGGAAAACTCCTTGATCATATTGTTTACGACTGTGGTATTATTATTGACCCCGAGAGAGTTGCTACAATTATCAACCTCCCTGCTCTTACCTCTAAGGAGAGTTTTCAAGATTTCATGGGCACCATTAACTTTGTTAGGAGGTTTGTTCCTGACTTCGTTGTGATGGTTAAACCTATTCATAATATGCTGAAGCAGGATAGAACCTTCTCTTGGAATGATGAGGTAGAAAAGGATTTTATAGGAATCAATAAGGCAATCAACTCTGCACCAGTTTTAGCCAAGCCCGATTTTAATAAAGATTTCATCATCTATATCAATGCCACATAAGAGGCAATCTTTGCCATTCTTCTTCAAGATGATGACCAAAATCAAGAAAATCCTATAGCCTATATGAGTCAAAGTTTATCGGATGATGAAGTAAAGTATACTCTAATTGAAAAACATACATCCTCCTTGGTAAAGGCTATAGGCAAGTCAAGCATCTTATTTTGGGCAAGCAAATGTAGGTAAGAGTCCCTTTTCCTGTAGTCAATTTTTTGCTTACACAGACTCATATTTCAAGAAAACTTGTTCGTTAGCTTGCCAAGATTTTGGAACATGATTTAACGATCACCACAACCAAAACTATTAAGGGACGTGATCTATCTCTTCACTTGTCTCAACACCCTGAACCAGGTGATTATTTTGAGGAAGATGAGAATTCTTTGTTGGCATTATTATACTTGGAAACTATTGATATTAACTTGGCTGATCATCCTTGGTACAAGGATATAATATATTATATTTTGCATCAGAATTGCCCAAGTCTTTTAGATTCGCATCAATGTAGAAGATTATGCTTGACAACCCCAAAGTACCTCATCCTAGGTAACATCCTTTATCATATATTTGTTGATGGGCTACTACTAAGATGTGTTGATGATAACGTAGCCCAAAAAATATTAAATGAAATTCATGGATCCACAGATTTTAAACTCCATATTGGTAGCCATTTCGCAGCAAAGGATACTGCTTTCAAGATCATCAAGGCTGGTTATTTTTTAACCCCTCGATGTTTCAAGATTCTTTCAAGTTCATTCGGGCTTGTGAAAAATGTCAAACATTTTATGGTAGAGAACAATTTTTAGCTATGCCTTTACAACCATTTTTTCCTGATTTCCCATTGGCTAAATGGGGATTAGACTTCATCGTCCCTATTAACCCTCCATATTATGTTAGACATGTATTTATATTGATGGCAACAGATTACTTTAACAAGTGGAATGAAGTCATCCCTCTTAAAAAGGCATGGGATGAGTAGGTGATCAACTTATTAGAATCTAATATCTTCACACGATTTGGACTTTCACTCGAAATAATTTTAGATAACGGATCAACATTTATTTCTGCAAATTTTACTCATCTTTTGAATGAATTTGGATTCAAACACTTCACCTCATCCACCTATTACCCACAGGGAAATGGGAAAGTCGAGTCAACTAACAAAAACATGGTCAAGATCCTGAAAAGTATTATCAAGGACAAGCCTCGTCAATGACACACTCTTCTCACATAGGAATTGTGGGTTGATCGTACAACCGCCAAAAACAACACTGGCCATACCCTTTTCTCTCTCTTATATGGTAAAGAAGTTGTGATGCCTATTGAACTTCAATTTACTTCCCTCTGTTTAGTAATAAAGGCTGAGGAGTTAAATTCCATTGATATTTCCCAAAGAATGAATGCTCTGTTGGCTTTAGAAGAACAAAGAAACCATGCATTGGAAAATCTGAAGAGAAGGAAACAGACAGTCAAGAAATATTTCGACAAGCATGCCGAAACTGTCAAGTTTAAATTCAATGACAAAGTCTTGCTTTGGGAATCCACACATGATGATAAATGCAAGCACTCCAAATTCCAAAAACTATGTCTAGGTCCTTACAATATCGCTCTAGTAGTCGAAAATAATACTTACATGTTAAAGGGCTTTGAAGAGCGGTTATTCTCTTTTATGACTAATGGCTCGCATTTGAATTATTATGTTGAGCCTAGCTAACTGTTACATTTTCTGAATCAATGTTTCTTGTAAATATCAGTTTAGGTTGTATATTTTCTTTATTTTTCTGCACTCTATTTCATCAATATTGTTTCTTCACTTTCAGTTTTGCTTGAGGTTTGATTACAACTTCATTTTTCATTTCACTATAGCTTTATTTCTTTGTTTCTTTACCCTAAATTTTGTGGAATTTATTTCAACCTGATTTAGATGAGTCATGTACAACCACATTTGTTTCCTTTCTTATAGAAGTATGATTCAGTATCGATAAGTAGCCAGAACAGAAAGAAAGAAAATCATTTACAGTTCGCAGCCTTGTATCGTGTTGCATCTATGACCACTTTTCTCAAACTTTAGTGTTAAAGCTATTCCTCCTCTCATCATTCCCTTTTCTACCTTCTACCACCCCAATTTGAAAGAGAATACTAGAGAAAAAAGAAAACTTTTAAGTATATAAACAAAAATATTCTATATCTGCAAAACCAAAGAGCTAGGTTCAACCTAATACTATATTGCCTTCTCTGGGGAGTCACCAGTGTTGACTCTTAAAATCAGCATGAAGTCACAAGCCTGCAAATAATTGCAAGACACATATGCAAGATACCAGATATATAAAATGTGCAATGCTAGAAATGACAGAATAACAATAAAATATCTAGCATAATCTTCACAATACACAGAAATGATATACGAAATAGCAACAGAAATAGCACTTTGAATCAGATAGAAATGTTCACAGGCCTCTTCGAGGGGGCAACCTCCAATCGAGCAACACTCTGTTACAATAATATCCAATCTAGGTTCTCATACCCTCGACTCCTAACCCCATACTAAAAAGAAGCATCTAGAAAGATCGCTACAAATGATCTTCTATTAGGTCTTCTTATGCTTATTCTATTTTATTGAAGGTCATTAATATTGACCTTTATTACATCGAATACATTGATCTACCTATGTATATGCCGGGTTAGGACATAACATGTCCGCCCCTTAAAAACAACCTTGTCCCTCAAGGCTGGAGATGTACAGAGGCTTCACTAGCAGATGGTGGTTCCCAAGTGGCATCTGGTGGAGTTGTATCTTTCCACTGGGCTGACACTTCCTTGATGGTTCTCGGCGTGGTCCCTCGGTGGCTTCCGCCACAGTCGAGCCTAAGCGATATCGCGACTTGTCCCACATGCTTTAGAACTATGTAAGAGCCACATAGGTGGGGCTAGCTCCTGCTTGGCCTTGAGGAGGACCTTATATGGACTGCGACCCAGCGAACACTGATTGATGTTGGCGACCTTGATTTGCTTGCTGCTACATTCTATTATGGGCCATGACCAGCAGTTCTCTTAAAGAGTCTGAGGATGTATCCCCAATTTGTAAGTGTTTGTTAGTACTGGTGCTGGGGTACCGATAAGTATGAAGGAAGCTGGCAGATGGATTCATCCATACAACGCTTCCAGGAGTCATCTGGTGGTATATGGTATGTAGTGTTGTACCACCATTGAGGTAACAAACTGGAAACCTTGGTGTTTTTTCGATGCAAAGCACCTCGGATAGGGTTTCCAAACACTTGTTGAAACTTCCGTTTGACCATGCAATGCAGCGATGATAAAGGTATTTGAGATACAGTGTGTGCCTTGTAGAATAAACCCGATTCTTACCAAAAATTGCTTATTGAAAGTTGCGGTCTCGATCGGAAACGACCGAGAGTTTAGCATACAAAAAACCCAAGAAGCTTAGGAGCTGATCCATGAAAATTTGGGCCATGGATGCAGTAAATGGTTGAATTGAAGAGCACAAAAATGAGCATACTTAGTCGATCTACCACCACCATTATCGCGATTTATTCCACGATTTGGGTAAACCTGTAATAAAAACCATTGAATATATCCTTCAAATACTGGGAGAATTAGAAATGATTGAATTAGTGCTTGGAAGTTGGTGACTTTCTCCCTTGTTGCGTTGGCATCTCACATTCAGCCACAAACTTCTGGATGTAAATACTGTTCATACCATCCAAGAAAAAGGAAAGTTTAACTCTATCATATGTTTGGAAGTAGACCACGAGTTGCTTGTGGGTGAAGCTCAGAGAGTATAGTGGATTTGAGCTTGGATTGTTTATATAAATACAAGCGACCTTTGTAAAAAAGCTCATCCCGAGAATAAGGTACCACGGGGAGCTGCGCCTTGATTGCGATTCTTCGAATTAGATCTCACGAACTTGGGGTCTGCGACCATTTCTGATTGCCTTGCATCGATGGGGTACAATGAAGGAGAGAGAGAAAGGGGATCCTTCATCTTCGCTTATTTGCGGGACAGTGCATCCGCCACTATGTTTTCTTTTCCCTTCTTGTAAATGATCCTCATAATCATAGCCAAAGAGCTTAGTGACACATTTGTGTTGCTCTTGGGAGGAAATGTGTTGTTCAATGAGAAAGTATTTGAAGGCTTTGATAGTGCACATCTTAATTTGGAGTCGTTACCCCAAAGAATAGGATGCCATAATTCAAAGCGCATCACGAATTATAACATTTCTTTTCATAAATAGGTTTTCCCCGACTTCTTTTCGAGGCAGTTATTGTTTTCTCATAAAGGCCGAATTAGGCCAGCATAAGGATAAGCATGATGCCTTTCCGATAAATAGCATACTTTACAAATGTCTTTGTGAAGTCGAGGAGAGCGAATGAAGTGGTGCATGGCCATCTTCAAAGTTTGAAAAGCTTGAAGCATTTCTGTTGGGGTCCAATTGAAGAGTTCTTTTTAAGGCTGTGAGGTGTTGTAATATTTCCATAGTTCTTGACAAACTGCGGTAGCTACCATTTGAGACCCCAAAATCCATTTACGGGGTGCAGGAGTCTTAGAGATGAAACAATCTTGCATAGCTCAATCTTTGGGTCCACCTGACACCATCCTTACTTACGAGATGACCCAAGTGATACGACTTGGACGCAAAAGCACATTTAGATTTGTTTGAAAGGCAGTCTTTGGCCGAGTAGGATGAGAACTTGTTCCACATGAGTCAGATGGTCTTTTCCATGTCTTGCTATATATGGGGATATCATCAAAGAAAACTAGGAAAAATGGGCGAAGGAAGACATGGACTGCAGAGACTCTGAAAGGTGGAGGCGTTACACAACAAAGGGCATGACAAAAACTTCGTAAATTAGCCCTCATGAGTGCGAAAGGCCATATTAGAATGTTGGACTCTTTCATACGGATCAGGTGATAGCTCGAGCGAATATCAAGTTTAATTGAAGAATTGGGCTACTCGGTTCATCCAGGAAGTCATCAATGACCGGGATGGGAAAGGTATCTTTGATGGTGAGTTTATTGAGGAGACGCGAGTCGGGAACACATTAGCCAAGAACCTTCTTTCTTTAGTACCATGGCCGGAGGAAAGTGGAACTTCGTGCAGGGCGGATGACTCGGCGATGGGAGTTCTGGACCATTTTCAATTTCTTTTGGGCAAAGGGGTGGCCGATATATAAGACGTATGTTGGGGGAGAGCTTGGGACAAGGAATACGGAATGATCTATGGACACCATTTGGGAGGAGAGGAGTCTTGAAGTGGAAGGCATTTTGTTGACTTTTAGTCAAAGAACTTGGGGATGCTTGGGAGCGCGGGTGGGATCTCGTGGCAGTGTATGGGATTGAGCTATGACATCCGAATGACCTTTTGAGCAATTTATCCATGCGATGAGCACTGATGATTTCGGAGAAGCCGGTGATGCCTTGAAATTTATGTGTGTAGCCTTTAGTCCAAATTACGCTGGTTAAAGATACAAGAGTCCATGAGAATGGGGCCTTCCCAAAGGTTCACGAGCCATTGGCACCAACACAATGTCGCCAACCTCCCATGTGAAAACTATATGGGATTTGAGGTTGCGTCTCACCCTATTGGAGGCATACATTTTCACCGTTATCACATTTCATAGAGCCACCATTGGAAATCATGATTTGGAAATTATTAACGGCATGGATAGAGCAGTGGGTTTCTTGGCGATGTGGAAATGAATAAAGTTGTGAGTTCTACCACTATCAACCAAGATGACACTACCGGTGCCAGTATAACCGATTAACTTGGCAGAGTTTGGGAAGCGGAAAGTGCGATTGTGAGAGGCATGGGGATATTTGGTTCTGGGAGATTGGAAGGAGGTTTATTTGAAGTTTAAGTGACTTGAGACGGGGAAGTGTCATCATCGTCTTCTTGAATATCCTGAGAGATGGCCATAAAAGGCTTTTTTTCCTTACACTTATGCCAAGGAAAACACTTTTCATCACGGTTATAGCAGGAGGCCTTTTGAAGGTTGTCATTGACCATTTGGCCGGGTCAATTTTTGGATTTTTTAAAGGGGCGGAGGGAGTAGTGGGGTTTCTTGGTTTAGGGTGAGAAAAAGGAGGCTTACGGTTTTGAGAGAAACAATTTGTTGTGCTTCTTTGGATTTTTTGGTAGCCCTCCACCAAATTAAATTGGGTTTAGCCATGAGGACATGGGCCTAACCTCCTCCTTGAGGTCACTGATAAGCACTTCATAAAGGCATCAGTTATGCCCTCTATTCGAAAGGCCAGGCCCTCAAATGCATCTATGAAGTCTTCGATTATGCCTGATTTCTTCAATTTGTCAGCTTATTGACTGGTTGGTGTCCAGTGTCAAAGCATTCATAAAGCTCGGCAACAAATTGGGTCCAGGCAATGTATCCTTGACGGGAAGTTTTTTTTCTCCATTACCACCATTGCGGTTCTTGATGAGATGGAGAACACCATACCATAGTTTGGTGAAGTCATATGTAATGTTGTAGAGAGAAGCAATGTTTATTTGGTGTGACCCAACCGATTGGGTTGAGCCATCAAATTTAGTTACATCCACCAGCGGAAGAATGTGTCCTTTGAAAGTGATGTGGTTGAAAGGAATGGGAAGAAGTTTCTCAACCAGTCTTTTTAGGTGCATCATCATCGAGAGGGATTTTGAGTTTGGTCTGAAGAATGCTACAATGGCAATTCAAGTTCATTTTTACTTCCGCCATTACGGGCCTGCATTACACGGATGGATGCATTCATGGAGGCATCACGAGGAACAATAGTAGCAACTTGAGTTGTTGCACTTCTTGTTGGGTCTCAGTAAACCATGTTGTAGGGTGTTTAAGACTCTAGTTTCTTGGTTCACGGGTATGGGCCATGATATTGAATTGTTGAAAAGGGTGCAGGTGGGGTTAGAAATTTTTTGCGAGAAAAATGATATGGATAAAAGTGATAGAGGAAGAGATGAATCTAATGGAATAGGTCTCAAATAATGGTGAAAGAAAATGGGTGGCCGAAAGGTGGGGCAGAATTGAGAAAAATTTCTGAAAATGATATGGATGAAATTGATAGGGTGAAGAGATGAGTCTAATGGACCAAGTCTCAGTAATGGTGAAAAATTTCAGACCTTTTTTTTGCCCAGCGATTGCTTTATTCCAGAATGTTTGTAGTGTTGAAATCTGAGTTCGAACGAGTATTACCAACAGCTTAAATGGTGAATTAACCGATCTACGCCGGTTTGATTTATTTATATTGTTGTTTATGTTCCCCAAAGGGTTAGGTATTCAACGGTTCTGACCAGGGAGTTTCAATTGCTATAGCTCTCTAATATACATGCAGGGGTCCAACAATGGTGCCGAGACCAATATCTGGGGCACTAACTGGGGGGATAGACCGTACCCTTGGCCGGACTACCCGACTACCGGTGCCTAGAGTATCTTCAGGGAATTGTTCCGGTGACACTATAGCGGTCAGAAGGCCGATAGGTTTTATCTCTAGGAGGCGCTTTGGGAAATCTAGGCGATCCCGCTGCGGGTGTTGTCGATATCATTTACCACTTTTCGAAGGGGTACCGGGGTTTAAAGGGTAGCCAACAAATGTCGTAAGAACCCTTGTATTTCGCATGTATGAATCCCCTCAACCAAGGTTTATGCAGCGTAACAACCCGATCTCGTGGCAAGGAACATGAGAATCGTCTCTACGAAAAAATACCACAATTTCTTCCAAGGAAAGTGCTCGATACACTTACCAAGATACGGATATATAAATGTACGGAAACTTGAGAAGCGAAGGCTGAAGCGGGGAGCAAACAAAATATCGACATGACTTCTACATAAATGATATACGAAATAGAAACGGAAATAGCACTTTGAATCGGATAGCAATGTTCCGCAGGGCCTCTTGAGGGCAACCTCAATCGAAGCGGCTCTGTTTACAATAATATCCAAGCTAGGTTTCTCATACCCTCGACTCTATTTATACTAAAAAGCATCAGAGGAGAGATCAGCAGCTTCTAGAAGCCGAAGCTTCTAATAGGTCTTCTTACATCATGCTTATTCTATTTTATTGAAGGTCTCCTTACATCCGCCTTATTCTATTTTATTGAAAGGTCTTATTAATATTGACCTTTATTACATCCGAATACATTGATCTACCTATGTGCGGGTTAGGACCTTAACAACATATAATTTTTGAAAAAATAATGTATATATATACACTAAGTAAATTAATAAGTGGGACCCCCTTTTGTGTCATTTAAAAAATTCAAAGAGGATCCCATTAAAAGGATACTTGGGAACTGATGTGATTGGAAGGCATACATTTTGTTGATACAACATGAGATTGGTATTTTCTTCTCAGTGCATGTGATTGATAACAGTTTGCATCACAAGATTACTAAAATTCCCAATGCAATTCTAATCTTGAGTATTAATGATGTACATAATCGTTATCAAAAAAGGGTTCACAATTTTTATGTTCGCAAGTCTGTGGTTTCAAATGGAAAAAAGGGTCATCATATTTCTTACTAAGTGTTATGCCACTTTTATGATAAGATTTATTTCACAACTCCTTGATAAATATGATGAAATTTATTTGAAAAAGGGTGTTCAATTTTCATATGCATATAGTATGTCGATCATATGTATACATGATCGATGAGATTCTGTGGTGAGGATATTTAGCAATGTTCGGAAAAACCACAGTGTTGCTATTGGATTATCGATGTTTTAGATCCATATCAGGATCCATCTTCAGGACAAGTAGCCTAGATTATAATTTAAGAGAGAAGCTTAATATAAATACTAAAGGGAATGAAGAAAGGCTAAGGGTTAGCTAGAAAGAACCCTAATTTTTACAACAAATAATTTAAGTTATTCAAAATTTTCATTTAAGTTATTCAAAATTTATTTGTTTTAAGGTTTTAATTTTATTTGAAATTTTTCTTCTCTTTTAAAATTTTTTAATGTTTGTTTTTAATTAAAAAGATTAGGGTAAATTCATGAAGGTGGGTAACACTTTTGTGAGAATCGGGTCTCCAAAATTCCGAAAGACCATTTTTCGGCCAAACTAACATTTTTTTTCTGTTGAAAGTCCTATTTTTTCAGTCGAACCTTTGAACGTCAAATCGAATGGTACCATTACGATGCCCTCGATTTTTGTGTACAATTTTAGCCGGATGTATTTTTTTCATCCAGTAACATATTTTCGACCAAAAGATATTTCGGCTAAAATAAATTTTTGGCCGAAAGAACCTTTTGGCCGAAAAAAGGTTTATATATTACTCACACATCATGCGTGTTATAGTTTTCTTGAATTGTTGGTTAGTTGATACCGTTTGGTGTTGGTGATAAGGCTAGGTGATAGTGTTTGGTGTTGGCGATAGTGCTAGGTGATAGTGTTGCACGTCGTTGCTGTGAGCGGGCAGACGGGCGATCGGGTGGGAATTAGAGTTGTGGGCGGGCGGATGTTGGAGCTACGAACATTCGGTTTAGGTACATTTAGATTAGGAAATTTAAATTGATAGTGTAAAATTGTTAGTTAAAAATTAGAATTTAAATTTATGTTTAGATTGTTGTCAGGGCTGTATTAGGCCCTGTCCATGTACAGGGATAATTGAAACTAGAAACTCTTGAATGATCTTGTGCTTATATGTCCCATATAGTATTATTACTCTTCTGCATAATGGAAAAATTATATAAAATTTAGATTTCCGTCTCCTTGACCCAACAAAGTAGATCAACTCTTTTTCCTCCACTTTTTTTCTTCCCTTGCCAACAATTCGTGTTCTCACTTTCTAACCCTTTTAATGTCAATAAGTCATGTTCAAAGAATATCCCATTGGAATCAGCCTCTTAAAGGTGGCTTATCTGATTTTCTACTACTATGAGAACATCCCATTTTGAGTTGTTAAAATTTTAAGTTTGACCATTCCATAGTCACCCTTTGGTATAAAAGACTATTTATGTTATAATCTAAGTAATTATTTAACTTATTCATTTGTTTATGTTGCAACATGAGTAATTGTATGATGTAACAATCGATTGCAAGTAGAAAATTGAAATATTTGTTACCTAACATTCATAACTCTGGAGGGAGCTAGTGCAAACAAAATAGTAACAAATTTTCCACTATTAATGAGGTCATTATATTTCCCCATTGGAAATTTTTCATGAATCGTGGAAGACATCACATCTTTTGAAATTGCTAGAAAAAGAATCGGGTGGGGGGTAATATGGCCCTGTCCATGTACATGGACAGGTCCGAATTCAGGCTTGTCCCTGTACAAGGACATGGCTGAATATGTTAAGCATTTCATGTTTGTTGTATCTGTTGTGCATTGCTTACTACTATACCTCATACTCCAATACCATCTTATGGAAAACAATATTGTAATCATTATACTATATGTGACTAATAGTACGTAATATCTGTAATTATGCTAGCTTCACTAAACAATGATTAGGTCTCATAAGTAGATTCATAATAGCTAAGTATACCCTATCTTCTTTGAACATCGTGTGTTTGATTCATAAGATGTGTTATGGATATATAGTATATTACAAGGAGTGTATTGCTTGTACTATAATTACCTTGGATTACATTGAGCTTATGTAAAAATGGTGTACATATTAGGTAAAGAGATATGTGTTATAAATAGGTTCATAGGGTTACAGTTAACCTTTTTTATACTGATTTAATGTTTTTTTTTCTAGCTTATTATGACAACACTTATTTGATAATCACCTTCACAGTGATTACAACTTACATATCACAGATTTTAGATTTTAGATTTTAGATTTTAGTATTAAATTGTTAGTCAGATTTTCGATTTTAGATTTTATAGTCTTAGAGTGTTGACAGGGCCATATTCTGCCTTTTCCATGTATAGGGACAGGCCTGAATGAGAACATGTGTCCCTGTACATGGATAGGTATGAATATGCCCCTATCCATGTATAGAGACAGGCCCGCATTCAGGACTTTCCCTGTACATGGACAAGGCCATATTCGACCCTGTATATGGACATGGCCAAATATGGACTTGTCCATGTACAGGGATAGGCCCGAATTTGGGCATGTCCTTACACATGGACATGGCAATTTGAGCCTTTACCTATACATGGACATGGCCAAATATAGCCCTACCCATGTATAGGGAAAGGCCCGAATTCAGACCTGTCCCTGTACATGGATAAGGCCGAATATGTTAAGCATTGCATTCTTGTTGTATCTGTTTGTTCATTTCTTAGATAATAAATTTAAATGTTATGATTTAAATGTGTTATGGATATAGAGTATATTACAAGGAGTGTATTGCTTGTACTATAATTACCTTGGATTACATTGAGCTTATGTAAAAATGGTGTACATATTAGGTAAAGAGCTATGTGTTATAAGCATGTCCATAGGGTTACAATTAACCTCTTTTATACATAGTTAATATATATGTTCTAGCTTATTATGATAACACTTATTTGATAATTAGTTTCATAGTGATTACAGCTTACATATCACATATTTTAGATTTTAGATTAAATATTTTAGATTTTAGTATTAAATTGTTATTAGATTTTAGATTTTAGATTTTATAGTCTTAGATTGTTGACAGGGTTGTATTCGGCCCTGTCCATGTATAGGGACATGCCTAAATAAGGGAATTTCCCTATACATGGACAGGGCCATATTCGGCCATGTACATGTATAGAGACAAGCCCAAATTTGGGCATGTCCCTGTACATGGACAGGGAAATTTGGGGATGTCCCTGTACATGGACATGGCCGAATATGTTAAGCATTGCATGCTTGCGATATCTTATTCTCATTGCTTAGATAATAAATTTAAATTTTATTATTTAAATGTGTTATGGATATAGAGTATATTATGAGGAGTGTATTTCTTGTACTATAATTACCTTGGATTACATTGAGCTTATGTAAACATGGTGTACATATTAGGTAAAGATCTATGTGTTATAAACAGGTCTATAGGGTTATAGTTAGCCTTTTTTATACAGAGTTAATATATGTGTTCTAGCTTATTATGACAAAACTTATTTGATAATCAACTTCATAGTGATTACAACTTACATATCACATATTTTAGATTTTAGATTAAATATTTTAGATTTTAGTATTAAATTGTTAGTTAGATTTTAGATTTTAGATTTTATAGTCTTAGAGGGTTAGCAGGGCCATATTTGGCCCTGTACATGGACAGGGCCTGTTAGCACCATGATTTTCATAGCCAAGTTTATAGGTTTGTCAAAAATGTGCAAAGTCATGCATGTTAGCACCTATATTGTTTTTATGACTGGGTCAATTTCAAAAGGAAGCTTATCATTTGTTTGTTCCATTTCCATTTCCAATTGCGCACTAAAAAATTTGCTTCGTGCTACGCAGAGCACTTCACCGCGCAAAGGATTTTGTCGTGCAGTGGATTTTTGTCGCGTAGTGGATTCTGTCGCACATAGGATGTTGTCGCAAAGTGGATTTTGTCGCGCATAGGATGTTGTCACGCAGTGGGTTTTGTTGCGCATAGGATGTTGTTGCGTAGTGGATTTTTCCAACACACAGGCTACATGTCGCATTGTGTAAATTACTGGTTTAGTGGTCAACTTCAAGATCGATTTCTGACCAATTGGATAAGAATTGTGAAAATCCTTGAGAGGTTTTTGTCGAGGACAAGCCAAATAATACAAATGTCTCTCAGATTTTCAAAATGTGTCTCAGATTGGGATATTCGAAGGAATCTTTGAGCCCTATTGTTTTATTTTTCATGATTTATTTTCTGAGACATGTTTTTGCGACACGTATTCCAGCCAGATGGAGACAAATTTAAAGGAACCGAGAGAGGTTTTTCTTTATAAAGATCTTAAATACAAAAACCTCTGTCAGTTTATAAAAATAGGTTTTTATTAGTGAGATATGATGTCCTCTTTAACACCTATTTTCCCTTTCGCTGCGCAAATCCACTGCTTTTTTTGTTGTAGGTTACTGTTGTGTAGCAGACTTGCTGTGTAGGGGTGATAGAGTGTCCAGCAGTGAAAATGATGACTTATAACAACCATAGGGTTGAATTTTTATCATGATCAATGATTGTAAAGAATATCTTGGTTATGATTATGATTTGGAAAAGTCGGGTTTCCTATTTTTAGTAAATCCGTTGAAGTTATTGCTCTCTTTCAAAGAAAATAGATCCATGATTCTAGGAGAGAGTAGCTTGACCCTAACAACTAAGGGTGACATTAGTTTTCTATATATGGGGATCATTTTCATGTAAAATGGGTTGGTTGGCAAATTGGGTAGATGACTACTATTGTATGTAATTTGAGTTTTTTGACCGTATTTAATGCAAAGGTCCTGTGACTTGATGAAAAGATTCTAGCTGTAATAGTTGGATGTATTGTGCCTCTCTCTTAGCATATGTGTTTCCTATTATATTTATTTTATATATTTTACTGTCTATTTGTTAAGAACCCAATACTGAATACAAAAGCACCATAATAGATATACAAGAGCAATATGCAAAATCTCATTTATTACTATCAAACCCTTGAGGTAGGGAAACACCATACAATGGATCCTATTATGGAAGGGATCCTCTCCTGTTCACTTGCCTCTTCGAGGGGGCATCCTCCTATTGAGCTACTGCTCCAAATACAATACTTCTCTTCATATCTCATTACATTTCTTGAACCCATTTATATAGTGCTACCATCACCTGAGAACATTCTAGAGGAGGAATCTTCTAGAAGTAGAATCTTCTAAGAAGTCATCTTACAT
>SNQJ01S0074855.1:63656-80443 GCA_010110895.2 Picea sitchensis
ATGAAGATGAAGGGTCCCTTTTTTCTCTCCTTCATTGTACTAGATTGGCTCCAAGCCATTTGCTAGGAATGGCTACACGATCCCAAAAGTTCACATTTGATACAACATTTGCAGTCCAATTCTCCAGTTTCCCCAGGGTAATCTTGTCTCCAATATGAGCTTCAATACAAAGGCTATTTGTATTTAAGTAAATAGTCAAAACTTAAATCCACGGTACTTTTTGAGCTTCATGCTACACTCACAACTGGGCACTCCGGTTTTACCAAAACCTATGACAGGGTCAAACGTTCTTTTTTCTGGGATGGTATGAAACAAGACATTTGTAATTTTGTGGTTGAATGTGATGTGTGTCAACACAACAAGGGAGAAATAGTCAAATCTCCTGGCACACTACAACCGCTTCTGATTCCACCTGCTATTTGGCAAGATATCAGTATGGATTTTATATTAGGCTTACCTAAATTGGGCAATAAGTCAGTCATCATGGTGGTAGTTGATCACCTTTTCAAGTATGCTCATTTTTGTTCTATTCAACACTCATTTACAACATCCAATGTGGCTCAATGTTTCATGGATCAGGTCTTCAAACTTCATGGCATGCTGCAATCTATTGTTTCTGATCACGACCCAAATTTCACCAGCAATTTTTGGCAAGAATTATTCAAGCTACAAGTCACCCAATTGCATCTCAACACAAATTATCATTTCCGGACTGATGGTCAAACTAAAGTTGCCAACATGTGTTTGGAAACATATTTGAGCTGTTTTGCATTGGAAAAGAAAAATCAGTGGTCTCAATGATTACCACTAGCTGAATGGTGGTACAACACTTCATACCATACAACTACCCACATGACTCCTTTTGAAGCAGTATATGGACAAAATACTCCTTCAGTTCTCTCATATTTATCAGGTGTCTTGAAGGTCCAAGTGGTTGACCAAATGCTCATAGTTCGGGAGGATATTATTTGTACCCTTAAAGAGAATTTGGTCATGACCCAGAATCGCATGAAGAAACAAGAAGATCAAGGTCATTCTGAACGTCAATTTTCATAAGGGGATCAGGTGTTTCTTTGACTGCAACCTTACAAGAAAAATTCCCTCAAGGATGACCATTGTCAAAAAATGGCGCCCAAATTTTATGGTCCTTATACCATTCTCAAGCATGTGGGACAGGTGGCATATTAGTTAGATTTTCCCAATCATTCTAAGCTACATCTTGTTTTTCATGTTTCCTACTTAAAGAAGGTGATTGGAACTAAGTTCCAAACTCAAACCAACACTCCCGAGTTGGATGAAGAAGGCTCCATTTGGCTACATCCACAAGAAGTTTTAGACCAGCGTGATAGTCACCTGCATCAGTGAACCATCAAGGAAGTGTTAGTCCAGTGGAAATATACAACCCCAACAGATGCCACTTGGGAACCAACTACCATTCTGCAGCAATGTTCACATCTCAAGCCTTGAGGACAATGATGTTTTTAAGGGGGAGGAAATGTTAGGGACCTAACCCCTCACGTAGGTAGAATAATATATTCTGATGTAATGAAGGTCAATATTAATATAGCCTAGAAATAAGGAAGAATAATTCGAATGTAAGAATACCTAATAGAAGCTTTTGCTTCTAGAAGGATCTTCCTCTAGATGGTTCTTTTGATAGACATATTTAATATAAATAGGAGTCGAGGGTATGAGAACTTTTGTCTTGGATATTATTGTAATAGAGCTCTACTCTGTTGGAGGTTTCCCTCTCAAAGAGGAAAGTGAACATTGCTCTCAGTAATCAAAGTGTTCTTTTTGGTGTTATTCTGGTATCATTTTGGTATTATTGTGGTGTTCTGGTTATATTGTTGTTCATTTTCCATTTCTAGCATTTTATTTTTTTTCTGCATACTTTTTATATCTGGAATATTACACTCAGGAGGTAAAGCGAAGGAAAAACTTCAAGGAGGAGAGCCCTCGAGGTTTCCATCAAAAGTCCATTGATAAGATTTGTCCTAGAGGGAGGTGAACAATTCCAGACTGTCATATCCAGAGGAACTGCGTGGAGGTTGGCCGTAAGGTGTTTCAACACTTCGTAGTTCAATAAGTCTAGAGGTATTGTAAGTGCAAAGTTGTGAACTCACAGAGTCACGAAGTAATCGAAACCGTTGGCTATGTAGGAGACACGCGACATAAATCTAGAAGTTCAGGGAAGAGAACTTAAAAAAGAGCTGAAGGTACAGCTTGCGACAATTCTAAAGTACGAATTCATGCAGGGTTGGCGCACGGTCATATCCCTTGGTCACCTAAGTGGAAAGTTTAGTGCGGAGTTAATACTCCCGAATTTGAGTGTTGTCGGGAGCATCAAAGAGAGAAGGTATGGGTAGTTTAACCCTACGAGTAATGAAAAAGGACCTGTGTGTGTGCATGTTGAGCATTCGGGGTCTTTCAGTATGCCTGAAGAGTCAATTTGACTCGAGAGTTTCAAGATCCAATATTAGGAGGTCGCATAGACACATAATTGGCTTCTGTAGGAAAGGGAAGTAAGCTGATATCGGTAAGAGGTATCATAAGCATCAACACAATACCACCTAGAAGACGTGTTGAGCCACCCATAGAAAATCGAGCTATGGAAAGGGAAATGAGAGAATTGCATGCAAGGTTGGATGCCATGGAAATGACACAAAGGAGAGCACCTGATGTTGGAGGCATTAGTGATGCAGAAGTTGAAGAAGTAGAGGTCGAAGAAGCTGTAGCAAAGGATGTTTCATAAGAGTGCTTGTTGAAAGCGGTTGTCAAGTTGGGATGCAAAGTAGAGATCGACGCCCCAATGTATGAAGTTAATTTAGACACGGAAGAATTTCTTGATTGGATACAAGCAATGGACAAGTGTTTTGACTATGAAGATATCGAAGAGAAGAAAAAGGTGAGACATGATGTCACTAAGTTGAAAGGACATGCAACATTGTGGTGGGATGAACTGTAGGCTGATAGGAGGAGCAAAGGAAAAAAAAAGATTAAGAGTTGGGATAGGATGGTAGCCAAGATAAAGGTGAAATTCATACCCAAGTATTACCAAATAAATATGTTCAGGGGGATGGAGAACCTGAGACAGAAAGGGATGATTGTGAAGGATTACATAGAGGAGTTTTATAGATTGAACATCCGGGTTGGACAGAGAGAGATAGATGAAGAGAAAGTTACCAGATACATCAATGGGCTAAGATATGATATCCATGATGAAATCAGCATGGTGACAATGAGAACAATAGAGGATGTGTATCATGTTGCACTGAAAGCATAAGAAAATTTGTCTAGGAACCAGAGTCACCAAAATAGAGGTTGAAGCTTGAATAGAGGCAAACAATTTTCCCAGGAAAAAAAACATAAGTCCAAGGACGAGGTGGATAAACCACATAGTCACTCTAAGAGAGGAGGAAGTTCCCAAGGAAAGAAGAGTGGTGGCATAAACTATTTTCCTAGAGGAAGAGGAAGAGGCAGAGGAGGAGAAGTAAGGTGTTATGCATGTGGAAAAATAGGGCATATGTCTTGAGATTGTTGCGAGAGAAAGAAAGAAGGAGGTGAAGCTCACATTTCAGAAGTGCAGAAGTGAGATGTTGAGTCATAAGGTGTAGAGGATGGGAGATCTTTGATGATGAAGAAAGTTCTCTTGAAGCTAGAGCCAGAGATTGGAAGGCCAGTGGAAAGGAATAGTTTGTTCAGGACAACCTACAAAATGAAGGACAAGGTTTGCAAGGTGATAATTGATAGTGGAAGAACTGACAAATTAGTATCCAAAGAGATGGTAGAGAAGCTAGAGTTGGAGACGACTGCACACTCGACACTGTACAAAGTCTCATGGTTGCAGAAAGGTCATCAGGTAAAAATAACTAAACAATTCCTTGTTGAATTTAAGATAGGAGGATATAGAGACTAAATTCTATGTGATGTGATTCCCATGGATGTATGTCATGTTTTGTTGGTAAGGCCATGGAAGTGTGACAGGAATGTCATTCATGATGGGAGAAAAAATACTTACACCTTAGAGAATAATGGTAGGACACACATGTCACTACCAATAGAAGAGAAGAAGGTGAAGGATGAAGCTAGAAGGAGCATACTTCTCATGAGTGGGAAGGAACTCTTAGATGAAGTAAAGAAGGAATAGGAGATGCAGTTTTCTATAGTGAGGAAGTTGAGGGTTATCTTTACCAATACTTCAATGGAATATTTTCCTAAAGAATTTCAAGAACTATTAGATAATTTTGCTGACATAGTAGTAGATGAGTTACCAAGCTCATTACCACCTATCATAAGCATCAGTCATCACATTGATTTGATACCAGGAGAAAACCTGTCGAACAAAGCAACGTATAGGTTGACACCTTAAGAGAACGAGGATGTGAAAAGATAGGTTTAGGATATGTTAGACAAAGGATTCGTTAGATAAATATTGAGTCCATGTGTAGTGCCAATCGTATTGAGTCCAAAGAAGGATGGGGTATGGAGAATGTGTACAAACTCAAGAGCCATAAACAAGATCACCATTAGATACAGGTTTCCATTTCCAAGGATGGATGACCTGATGGATTGTTTGAGTGGAGCAAACTATTTTTCAAAGATATATTTGAAAAGTGGATATCACCTGATAAGGATGAGAGAAGGTGATGATTGGAAAACAACATTCAAGACAAAGGAGGGGTTGTATCAATGGCTCGTTATGAAATTTGGATTGACAAACGCCCCGAGTACTTTTATGAGGATGATGAATGAAGTGTTGAAACATTTCATTCGAAAGTTCATGATTGTATATCTGGATGATATATTGGTCTTTAGAAAGACTAAGGAGGAGCACTTGAGACATTTGACATTAGTGATGAGGAAGTTACAAGAGAAGTTGTTGATTAATCTAAAAAATTCCTCTTTTATGAAGACATAGCTCATATATTTGGGGCTTGTGATCTCTTCAAATGAATTGAAGATAGATCCTGAAAAGGTGAAAGCAATCAGAGAGTGGCCATCACCGAGAAATATCTTTGAGGTGAGAAGCTTCCATGGGTTAGCAAGTTTCTATCAGAAGTTCATCAGAAATTTTAGTGGGATTAGTGCTCAAATGATGGATATAGTGAAGAAAAGACACAAGTCTTTCAAATGGATGGAAGAGGCTGAGAGGAGCTTCAACATATTGAAGGAGAAGATAACGGAACAATCGATTCTAGTATTTCCATATTTCGGAAAGACATTTCAGGTAAGATGTGATGCAAGTGGAGTTGCAATTGGAGCGGTCTTAAGTCAAGATAATAGGCCTATTGTGTATTTCAGTGAGAAGTTGAATGAAGATAATCATAAGTACTCCACATATGACAAAGCGTTTTATGACATAATTCAATCCTTGAAGAAATGGAGGCACTATCTCGTATTGAAGGAGTTTTTTTTGTATAGCGATAATCAAGCTTTGCAATTCATAACCAGACATGAGAAGTTAAACCAAAGACATGCTAAGTGGATAGAGTTTATGAAAATTTTCACTTTTGTTATTAAACACATTTTTGGTAGTTCTAACAAGGTTGTTGATGCATTGATTAGGATAATTTTGATCTTACAGGAATTCCAAGTCAAAACTTTGGGGTTTGATCACCTTAAGGAAATGTACCACAATGATCCAAATTCCAGGGAAGCATATGAAGCATGTGAGAATCCTGTACTCAGAGGAAAAACCCAGTGGGATGAATACCTAAATTAGGATGGGTTGTTGTTTAAAGGATGCCATTTGTGCATACCAAGATATTCGATGAGGGAGAATTTGCTAAAGGAAAAGCATAGTGGAGGTCTAGCCGGACATTTTAGCCATGAAAAAACATTTGCTCAATTAAACAGTTCATATTATTGGCCAGGTATGAGAGTAGAGGTGAAGAGGTTTGTAAACAAGTGTACAATGTTTCAGTATGCCAAGGGGAATAAGCAAAACACTGGGTTGTATCATCCATTACCTATTCTAGAGAGGCCTTGGGATTCTATAAGCATGGATTTCATGTTGGGATTGCCAAGGACACAAAGAAGAAGTGATTCCATATTTGTGGTAGTTGACATATTTTCGAATATGGCACACTTTATCCCATGCCAGAAGAATAGTGATGCAACACATGTTGCAAATTTGTTTTTCAAAGAGGTTGTGAGACTCCATGGATTGGCCAGGAGCATAGTTTGAGACAGGGATACCAAGTTTGTTGGTCATTTTTGGAGGACATTGTGGAAGAAGTTGGGGATGGAGCTATCTTTTAGTTCTACATATCAACCACAAACAGATGGACAGACTAAAGCGGTGAATCGAAGTTTAGGGGATTTGCTGAGGAGTTTGGTCACTCAACACCATAGTCAGTGGGATCAAATTCTCACACAAGTAAAGTTCACATATAATGACTTAGTGAACAGAAGCACTGGGAAAATTCCATTTCAGATAGTGTATGGAATGAATCTGAGGGGAGTTGTGGAGTTGAGGGATATGGAGCAGAGCGAATTTAGGAGCACTGGAGCCAAAGACTTCGTTGTAGAAATGCAGGAACTTCATATTCAGATCAAGGAGCAGTTGAAGAAGAGTAGTAGTGAATACAAGCGCAGGGTTGATCAACATGGGAGAAAGCTTGAATTTGAAGTTGGAGATAAAGTTATAGCACATATAAGGAAGGAGAGATTTCTGAGGGGAACATATAATAAGTTAAATTTGAAAAATATAGGGCTGTGTAAAATCTTGAGAAGATTTGGGGAAAATGATTATGAGATAGAGCTGCTGGAAGATGTGGGTATATCTCCCATATTCAACATTACATATATGTATCTGTATAGGGAAGATGGAGTCGAAGGATCTGAAGATAAAAGGAAGATATAGTGGGAGAAACAGATGCCTATAGTATAGAATCCATAGATGGAGAAGATCATAGAACAACGAGTTGGTAAGAAGACCAGAAGGAAAATGTATTTTGAATATTTGGTGAAGTGGAAAGGACAACTAGTGGAAGATGCTAGTTGGGTTGGTGAAGTAGACATCCAGAAGCATGGAAGGTCGGTGCAGGAGTCCATAAATTGTTTATCCAGAGGAGTATGATGCAGGAGCATTGCCAGCAAAGCACAAGCGGAAGACAACTGGGTTGTTGGCCCTCGACCAAGTTTTGAGGAAATCTTGGTGAGTTTGAACAATTTTGGAATTCGACATGCTGGTCGAAGATGGAGTGCCCAGGCGAAGCTGAGATTGTGAGATCTCTCTTGTTTTGTGGACCCAACAAGGGGTTCACTAGGGTTTTGGGTATTAGGGATTAGGGGATGTAGGCCCATGGGTTTACCCATTCTTAGGCCTTTTTGTAAGGGATGTAAAAGAATAAATAAGAAGGAATGTAATGTAGAATTAGTGGTGCATGTAATTGGCTAAGTGCAAGAGGCAAGTAGTTTTGAGTTGCTTTGTGCAACAGAATGTGTATGTAAGGCTTTGTGCCTATTAGAGGAGTTGGCTCTATCCCTTGACCTGATTCTGGGAAGGTGGATCTGGTTTTTTGTGCGCAGATCACCTATCTAGTGCAAAGCTTGGCTTTGTGGCTTAGTGCACAAAAGCAAAAGAATGTAAAATATTGAAGCCTAATAAAGAAGAAGAAGAAGTTGGTGGACATAGCCCAACACTGGGGTGAACCACATAAATCTTGTGTTGATGGTTTGCTTTATGTTATGATGTTTTTTCTCTGGATTTCCTTAGTGCATTGAAAGTTATGTGTAATAGATAGATCTATGATTCTTAGTGATTTATTTATGTTAAATGTGTTAGATCTAATTTATGTTGCTAAGTGCAAAGTGTATGTTGTCATTGTTACGTTGTCGATCTGTACATAGGGTTTGATCTGTGATGTGAATAAGACTAATAGATTGATGAAAGTTGTTCCTAATTACTCTGTAGAAGTGTTATAATCATAGATCTATGTCCCAGCTTGGTTACAGACACCTGAGTTCTGTAACCCCCCCTACCTCTACCTCGGGTGAGACTTCGCCTGCTTCATAGGTGTTGCTGAAAGGGCCAATAGTTAGGGTTTTTTTGGTGAGTTGTTGAAGAGTTGAACCCTGGGTATGCCCCTATGTCAACAAATGGTTCTATTGTCGGGACCTGAAACTGTGATTGCTGGGAACTGAAGAAAAGAGAATCTCCATGCGTAGATCTGTTGTTGTAGTGCGCAATACTCTACTTGACTTGTGAAGCTCTGTGCTAAGAAAGATACCTGATCTGAAGAAAAAAGTAATATCTTGAAAGAAGTAAAGATTTGTGCTTTGATAGTGTAAGATAAGTGGAAATTTGTGTTTTGAAAGCATGAATTTAGGTATGTTTGATAGATTTTGTCTTAGTTTGAAAGCTAGGGTACATTTCGAAGAAAGAGTTGATCTGATTTTGTTTTATAGAAATAGAGAAATATATGTTATTCTTATGCATAGAAAGAATTTTTGGACTAATGAATGGATGCATGAACCTAGAAAGAATTTTTGCAGATTGCAGGTCCAACACTATGATCCTAGTGCGCAATATAGGAAAGGTTGGGGAACATTTAAAAGAAAGAGAGGATTGACACTATGTTATAACTGCAGAAGACCGAGACATCTTGCTAAGTAATGCCCTAGTATAGGTCCTATTTGTATTTGTTGTAAAATTGTTGGTCATGAAGTTGAGGATTGTCCAAGGACGATTGCCAAATTTGAAAGGATGAACATGAGTCAAGAGAATAAGAGCATGTTAAAGAATCATCAAGAGAAAGAATCACAAAAATCTCAGACTATGTTGGTACAGTTAAAAGAAGTAATGAACGATCACAAAGATGTCAGTTTACCAAAGATCATGAAAGAAAAACAATGCATAGATACAAGAATAGGAGACTTCGACATAGACTGTGTCCTGGATGAGGAGACACAAGTGAATATTATGACAGAAGAGACTTGGGAAATTTTGGGAAAGGCCACTATGGTACCTTCATTGGGAAGGATAGGTTTGTTTAAAGGAAATATGATAACCCTATGTGGAAGAGTTACTAATGTACCTATTATCATCCATGGAACATCGATAGAAGAGGAATTCAAAGTTATTAGGTTTGTTGAGAGAAACGCCCTTTTTTCACTATTGTTAGGAAATACTTGGATCTAGAAGGATCAGATCAGAAGGAAAGTAGAGGAAGAAGATACATAAAAGAAAAAGAAGGAACTAAGGGATTTGATAGCTAGAAAAGTAGATCACCTGATAGAAGAACCAGAAGTTGAGTCGAAGAAACAGAACGCAAGAGAATTACCTATAGAGGTTGAAAGAATGCAAGAAGTTTTGAAGGACCTATCCATGCAAGAAAGAAGTATATCCACCTAGGAATTAGTAAGAGAAGGGATATTAAATTCAAACCCTTTGAGAGCACATCAACAGTGCGTAGTCACTTCGCTAGGAGAAGATAAGAATAAGAATGGAAAGAGAAATACAGAAATAGTTAGAGAAACTCAGATCACAGGAAAGAAGGAAAGGAATCTCAGTAAGAAGAAGGCTAAGTTGGAAAAGATACAAGTTACAGAGAACAGATGGAAGATTTCATAGATTGGAACTTCGCAAGAAGCAGGTTTGCAGGATTTGAACCTCGTCAAAACAGAAGAACCGCGCAAAATGGGACTTCTCCCTGGTGAAGCTATATGACCGTTGGAGGCACCCCAACTGTTAGAAAGATTCTCTGAAACGACTAGGAAATGCATTTATGGGCAGATATATCACCGTTAGATGTTGAGACCGCACCATAATGGATAGATTCACATTGATTGAGGCATTCTTGCCCATTGGAGGAACCCGTTACGATGCTCACTTATTTAACCCATCGGACACTGCGTCAGGACAACTTTTTTCTACCCATGATTATCTGAGACAAGAAACGAAGTGATTGTGTGTGTTGAGATGTGCTATCAGACCTCTTCATTTGTTTTTTACCATGCTACCCATTCACCTACCCCAACCTATTTGTTAACAGTGAGAAGGCTGAGTGCACTGAGCTAGAGAAATCCATCGAAGAGGTTTTGAAGAAGTTTATGTCTGATAAAGCTATGTATGAGGGAGTACAAGAATCGTCAACTAGGGGACTATAGGCTTCCCCCTCGACTATACATCATTCGGGCTGTGTCAACCACGCTACTGAGAAGTGAATTAAGCATCGGGACAATTTGGCTAATGCGAAGAAGATCTCATCGATCTTACTGGATTATATCCCACCTTTGGCTAGCATGGTTAACCGTGAGAACATTCCACGGGACTTCAAGTAAACTTTGATCAATGCATACATCCCGAAGGGGGTACGCGTAGTTGGAAGCTAGTTGGGATAGATCCCATCCTTGAAGAACAATGACTTTAACCTTGGAGACAAAAAGAACCACATGATGCTCGTGCCCCATAGATATTTGATGAAGACGACTGCGAAGAAGCCTCTCATAGTTTCCCAGCCTTGGATTAAGGAGCTTGCGCAGTCCACAATACTGAATGCCATGAATATCTCTCATTTTGGCTGACATCAAGAGGTTAATGCTTGCGTTAAACTACTCTTGTTGTGCTATCATGGAGGATATCTGTGGCTCGACAGGCACATTATTATGGATCCGACATTGATCCACCTGATCACGGGACTGAGCATGCAGTGACCCGACCCTCAACAGTTCTACCCAGGGAAGACCTCAGATCTCTACCTAGCACAACGCATTAAGGAGGCATACAATGAAGTTGAAAAGGGAAAGTGAGGCTACAAGGTAGCCTCCATCCAGGATGGTGTAGTGCACCTAGCTTGCCAACTCATAGCTGGCAAGCTCGTTAGAAAGAACTTCCCCATGCAGGTCACCGGGTTCGTGGTGGAACTCATAGGGAAATTCATGGAGGGGATGTAGATGAATTGGGTGAGAAACCTCATCAACAAGCTCGAGAAAGAATTTTGCGAAGCGCAGGATTAGGGATACGAGTTCCATTTTAGCTGGTTTCTTGTGTTGATTACATTTGTCACTTGGAAAATGTCGGAGGGAGAAGATTTTCTAGATATTGAATCATCAAAGCCATTGGCTGCGAGGTTCTCCACCTTATGGTACATGAATGATATGTCAAATCAATGGAAGTAGAATGCAATATTCCATGCCTACTATCAACAACGAAAGGTTTCCATCAAGTCGTTCCTGCACATGACACCACGTACCTTGCACCAGTACATACCACTAGCTAAGTTCTGTGTAGATCCACATTTTATTTATATTACTGTGCGTAAGGATGAGAGCAAGGAAGAGCTACAATATTTACTATAAGCTAACCGACAAATACATGGAGAAGATCATGAAGGAGTGGCTAGCAAATTTCCTTGTACCAGTTGATGATGTAGAACTCTTCGACCCTGACATCATCGGAAGCCCCTTGGTTACCTGGTTCGAGCATGCAGGACAGACCAGTGTGAAGAAGAAAAATAAAAAGGAGGAAGTCCAGGATGTACAGACTGATGAGGAAGACATCACCTCAGAAGAAAATAGATCTACCTCGCCTGTAGGAGGATGAGGAGATGAAGTAAATCAAGAAGGAGGAGGGGATGAAGGAGAAAAACAAGGATAAGGCAAAGCTACACTGCCGAAGGATCCTCCTGTCGAGATAAAAACATCGAATAAGAGGAATGTTTCTTCGCAGAAACCCTCAGCAAGAAAGAAGACTCGCGCTAGTAAGCCCCAGATGGAGGCCACACTCACAAAGGATGACATCGGTCTAGTCCACAGAGCAATGGAGGATGCGTACGATGACCTCTTAAAGAGATATAGTGTGAAGCAAGAAGAGTTGTATGTATGAGCTGAGAAGGAACTGAAGGAAATACAATGAGCCATTCAATTGAGTCGTGTAGTGCCTATTGTGCTTTCCTCGTCAGAGACTGCATAGTCAGGGGATGAGCTAGCCCAACTTTGAAGACTGGCAGATGCAACAAAGGATCAGCTTCAGTGAGTCCAAGAAGAAAAGGAACAGGGTGCAGAAGCCCTGAAGAAAGAAAAAGAGGAGATATTAGAACAACTATGAGTTGCGCGGTACTGTTTAATCGCTTATGAAAATGAGAAAGATGAGTTATGGGTGATCCTTGAGGAGGACAAAGTGAAGATATAGAGGGAAAAATACCAGCTACTCACAGAGCAGAATATAGTCAAAGAAGTGGTGAGCAAATAACTTCGCTCTGTGCCAGGCTTGTCATAGGAGGAACATGAGGTAGTCGAGGTTTAAGTGATGATGCTCGCTAAGGCCATATAGCAGCTTCAAGCAAGGGTAATGGAGTTGGATATCCAAGTAGTTCCGAGCACTCTGCAAGGAGTACATGATCAGTGGGAGGAAGACACTAAGAGAGTAGTGGAAACGATCAGAGTCCTTGCCTCAGAATGCAAGCAACTAAGCAACAGAAGTGCGCAAACCTATGAATGCCTCATGAAAGATCCAGAACTTAGGAAGTTGGAAGCACAACTACAGGAGGTGCAACAGCAAGCACTGATAGTTCAAGCACAGATGAAGTCACTCACTTTGGTCGAGAGAATGAAAAGATCACAAGAACAACGTGTGGCCCAACAACAGATTACTGCCATCTAGGGAAGAGTAATGGAAGTCACACAGAGGCTACAACTGGTGCAAGAGGAAGCCTGCACGATGTTTGAAGAGATTGAAGGACAAGGTTCACAACTGGATCAAGTGGTTGTGATAGTGGAACAATGCCTCGAAGGGCCTATTACAAATATATTGATCCAAGATATCACTAAGCAGGAAGCTCAGGAAACACGAGCTAAGCTCGAGGCCTTCGAAGCAACTTTTCCTAGATCTGAGTGACTCAAGACGAGTCACAAATGAGTGTTGAGGGCATGTTGGCCCTCAACCAAGTTTTGAGGAAATCTTGGTCAGTTTGACCACTTTTGGACTTTGATAGGCTGGTCAAAGATGGAGCGCCCAGGCGGACCTGAGATCGTGGGATCTCACTTATTTTATGGACCCAACAAGGGGTTCACTAGGGTTTTGGCTATTAGGGTTTAGGGGATGTCAGCCCATGGGTTTACCCATGCTTAGTCCTTTTTGTAAGGGATGTAAAAGTATAAATAAGAAGGAATGTAATGTATAATTAGTGATGCATGTAATTGTCTAAGTGAAAGAGGCAAGTAGTTTTGAGTTGCTCTGTGCAATAGACTGTGTATGTAAGGCTCTATGCTTGTTAGAGGAGTTGGCTCTGTGGCCTGATGTGATTTTGGGAAGGTGGATCTGGTGCTTAGTGCGTATATCACCTGTCAGGTGTGAAGCTTGGCTCTGTGGCTTAGAGCACAGGAGCAGAATAATGTAAGATATTGAAGCCTATTAAAGAAGAAGAAGTAGTTGGTGGATGTAGCCTCACACTGGGGTGAACCACGTAAATATTGTGTTGATGGTTTTCTTTTTGTTATGATGTTTATGCTCTGGATCTTCTTAGTGTATTGATTGTTATGTGTAAAAGATAGATCTATGAATGTTTAGTGCTTTATTTATGTTAAATGTGTTAGATCTAGTTTTTGTTGCTAAGTATGAAGTGTATGTTGTCATTGTTACTTCGTCGATCTGTACTTAGGTTTTGATCTGCGATGTGAATAAGACTAATAGATTGATGCATGTTGTTCGTAAGTACTTTGTAGAAGTGTTATAATCACAGATCTTTGTCCTAGCTTGGTTACAGACACTTGAGTCCTATAACCCTCCCTACCTCTACCTCGGGTGAGACATTGCATGCTTCGCAGGTGTTTCCAAAAGGGACGGTAGTTATGGTTTTGTTGGTGCGTTGTTGAAATGTTGAACCCTGGGTTTGCCCCTATGCCAACAGGTGCACTAGCATGTATTTTGAAATATTTTGAATTCCAAAGTTGGTGTATTAATGTGATATCTGACAAACATTTTGAGTTATGAACGTCTTTAATGATCGAAGGTTGAGCCATCACATAAGATCAATGAGGGAATGTATTTTTCTTTAATGTGAAGGATTGCAGTACAGATCTGGAGCGTTCACTCTTATCCATCTAACTCAAATATTTATTGTAATAAATGTTAAGTAGTTTAAAGATTTTATTTCGATAGGATAGCATAGAGTAGTTGGAGGGAAGAACTCGAAGAGTCCCTTTGTATAAAGCTTTGTATTGTTGTCGAGATAAGGCTGTTGAATCTAGTGTGTAGATTTCCATTGTAGCAAAGAGCTGAGAGCTACGCAGAAGTAGTGTATGTATGGATGTAATTTCCAGTTGAATGAATATAAAAGAGGAATTTTGTCCTAAATGTATGTTATTATTATACCTATCTGAATGAGTGAATGATAGATTTCATGTTTTATTCCTTGTTATTTCTTGTTCTTGTCAGATAGTTGGATTAGGTTGATGGATAGTTGGTATGAATTGTTTATTTTCATTGATATCAACTATTGGAGAGTGGTATTGTAGATTGATGTCAACCCTTAGTGATTAGTGTCAACCCTTGGAGAAAGTTCGGTAGCAAATTCTGGTAGCACAAAGGTTTTGTTAATGGACCCAAGGTTGTTTCATGTATAATGGTATGCATTTTAATATATTTGAAGGCAATACTATTCTATATGGATAGTACATGTCATTCCATTTTTGGTGGTATGTCGAACGTCACATAACTCCTCACGATTAGAGAGTTATGGCCATTAGAAGTTGGAGAACCCAGGTTTGGGTAATGGACCCAAGTTTTTTTGATGGATAATGGTATAAGTATTAATATATTTGAAGGCAAGACTATTCTATATGGATAGTACATATCATTCCATTTCTGGTGGTATGTGGAACATCGCATAACTCCTCACGGTTTGAGAGTTATGGCCTTACGAAGTTGGAGGACCCTCATATGTTGGCTTGAAGCCCCAAAAGGTCAAAGAAGTCAAAGATATTGCAAAGAAGAAATTATTATTTGAATGATAAAGTAAAGTGACAAAGTCAAGAAGGATTATTTAAATAAAAAAGTGAAGTGACAAAATCAAAGAAGATTATTTAAATGATAAAGTGAGGTGACAAAGTCAAGAAGGAATATTTAAATGATAAAGTAATGGATAAATTTATAATTATGGAAAGTGGTTAACCCTAAAAATGAGGAAAATAGGTTAAGTGACCTATAAATGGGTTAAGTGACCTAGAAATAGGTTAAGTGACCTAGAAGATGGAGAGTATAAATAAGAGGCAAGGCTCTCTCATTTTACATCACACTTGAGCATATTGAATATCTATGGGTGACTGAGCTAACCAAAGGATATATAAGACGAATTTTAGAGGGAAGGTGAAGAAAAGAAGGCCAAAATTCAAGGGAGGATAAATTCTTTTGATGATGTTTTCTAAGGTATGTTATTTACAGGTAAGACCAAATGTGTTGGTTAGAGTATGATCTGTAGTATTCTGTGTAATAGTTTTAGATATATTCAACAAATATTCCATGCAGGGCATGCTATACAAGTTCTCTCTCTATAATAAGCCATAATTCAGCAAGGTATGCCATTTTTCCTATAACTTTTTTTCTGAGAGGTTCCAAGTAGTGACACCTGGAGGAATTGCATAAAACACATTGAAGAACATTGTTTATCATTTTCAGATATTTATTCATTATAGGTACATAGTTATGATTATTTCAATTTAGGGTTGTTGATTAATCCAAAACTAGTCATGTGAGACTAAAGAAAAGTTTGATGAAAATGCTATTCTCTTGTTGTTAAAGTTAAGGAAGGTTTGCAAGTATGTGATCATATACACCATGTCTATTACAGAATTACAAAACATATTTGGATGATGATATTGATAAGGGCTTTTGGTTGACGTACATGTTGGGTACATGGTTGAGACAAGTAGTTGATGTGTTGGCACATACATGAGGTGTATAGTTTATGATGTTGGTACATCTTGATGAGTCATAGTTGATGAGTAGTTTATACATGATTGGTACATACTTGTTACATGGTTGGAGGCACTTGTAAGTAGTATTGTTGACACATGGTTTATGGATGATGTAGCATACTTGTATTGGTATATTATTAGAATCACATATTGATCTTGGTGATGATTATGAGTTGTTGTGTTATGGTTGGTTGATGGACATCTTTGAGAGTTGTCTTGGCGATTGATCTTGGTGAGTAGATCTGATTTGGTTGATAAGATTGATGAGAAGGGTTGTTGTGATAGGTTGTTTGGATAGGTTGTTGTGACAAGTTATGAGTGCCATAGAAGTTATCATAATAGAAAATAAGAAACTATAAGAAGAACTAGATAAGAAAAAAGACACTCAAAAACTAGAACAAATGATCACAAAATTGAAGGTTCAAATAGAAGAAGATAAAAGAATTGAAGAAGCACTTAAAGAAAAACTAGAAGGAAAGGACAGGATCATTGGAAACCTGAAAGCAGAGATTGTCACACTAAGAAAGGATATTCAAAAGAAAAATATGCAGAATGGCTCAAAAGTTTTGGATGACATTATCATCAGTAAAAAATCTTATCTTGACAAGTCTAGACTTGGATACAATCAGACAGAAAAGGGATCAAGCTCCAAAACAACATAACAAGAAACAAATCCAAAAAGTTATGCAGAAACAATCAAAGGGGATAAAAAGATATACAAGGAAGATTACAGGGACACTCCTCCACCAAGAAGATTTAGATTTCAGAATCAACAACAGATAGACAGGCCTCAATAAGAAGACAGATTCATAAGAGCACCTCCTTTCATAAGATCTTCAACTACCAGGTATCAAACTATATTTTTT
>SNQJ01S0074856.1:923-17235 GCA_010110895.2 Picea sitchensis
GGGAGATCTGTGGTCACTCACGACTGTCAGATAAGAAGAAGAAGCTGGAAATTTAAGTGCCTTAACTTTGATAGGTGGTGATCGACGGATGAGATTCCATCGGGAAATCTGTGGTCACTCATGACCGTTAGATTTGGTAGGAGAAAGTAGGATGTTAAGTGCCTTACCCCTATGACTTTTTGTGTCTTCATGGGTAGCGAAGAGGTCGAGACTGTAGATCCCCAAGGTCCATGAAAGCATCTGGACCGTTGACCTTTCCACGTCTAGGGAGTTGTGGGAGAGCACACAAGTTAGGAACCTGTCTGAGCCGTCAGATCTCGGCTGGAAAATCCGACAGCCGTTGGATCTGTCAGGAGATACCCGAGGGTTAAACCCCTAGTGAATAAGGGAAAAATCCCCGAAATGGATTTGGGTCGTCCGATTAAAGGAGGCCATGTGTCATTACCCGTTTCAGGAAATTGAGAATCGGGAACTCGAGAGTTCTGATGACGAGAGATCGGGATGTTCCATGGTGGAAACCCTGGAGCAGTCATAGATCATCTGATTTTGGGAGGCTATGTGTCGAGAGATTACAAATTTTGAGAAATCAGGAATCAGGAACTCGAGAGTTCTGATGACGAGAGATCAGGATGTTCCATGGTGGAAACCCCGGAGCAGTCGTAGACCGTCCGATTTAAGGAGGCCACGTGTCGTGAGATTTCCAATTTCGGGAAATCGGGAATCATGAACTCGGGAGTTCTGATGATGAGAGATCGGGATGTTCCATGGTGGAAACCCCAAAGCAGTCGTAGACCGTTCGATTTAAGGAGGCCACGTATCGTGAGATTTCCCAGTTCGAGAAACCGGGAATCCTGAACTCAGGAGTTCTGGTGATGAGAGATCGGGAATTTCCATGGTGAAAACCCCGAGACAGATCTGGACTGTCCGATTTAAGGAGGCTACGTGTCGAGAGATTACCCATTTCGGGAAATGGGGAATCGGGGATTCAAAAGTTCTGTTGACAAGAGGTCGGGCTCTCACCTTGATAAATCCCAACTTATAAATATGGAGATGTTAGCATGTGGTTAAGTCCCGATGAATGGACAAGATTCCTTCAAAGAATCTCAGGGTCTATAATGACCATCAGATGTGGGGAAGAGATGTCAACTTTAAGCCAGGGTGCGAATGCGCCTTAGGGTAAGTGGTGAGCAGATCTGAACGACCAAGGTCCACCCACCCAGATCCACGGTTGAGGCTTAATTCCGGAGCCCCCTTGCTATTCTGCCTTTAGTGGTAGGGGGGGGTCCAGAATCGAACGTGCAACTCGGGAATGGCCAGGATCCATTCGCCTTGATCAACGGTACTCAGGCGAATTCCAGANGGCGTGTGAAGTGGGGCCCGTCTCCTGTCACGTCGCCCACCATGTCGTGTTTCCCCTCTCGCCACCTGTACTCTACTCACCTGCACGACAAGGCCATTCCTATTGGCCATCTGCTAACCCTGTAGGGATTCGTCCCTATTGGCCAGTCGCTAACCCTGCTGGGGTTCGACGGTTGCAGAGTCGAACGATTCGACATCACTGAAGCGCCGAGGCGCGAAGTATGAAGAGGCACCATGATTATTTGACCTGTGATCATGACCCGTGATCACATGGGAAGAGAGAGAGAGAAAGAGCTAGCTTACGCTAGGCCTCTGTAGGTAATTCGGGGGCTCTAACCCTGTAGAAATCAACGAAAACTTGATTATGGTAGTGGGTATGTGACAAACCTCCTAACCAACTAAAGGACATCCAAACTCACTAACTCTTTTCACGGTCCTAATACATTATACTTATACAAAAAATGGGACAAATCCCTTACAAAAACCCTAACCCTAAGTGGATTAGGTTTGTCCACTTTCCAACTGCTCAATCTCGGTTGGTCCTTGATCCAACCTTTCTCCAAGTCGACACTTGTCCACTTTCCAACTAATCTGCATCATTTTGTCCACTTTTCTTGGCGCTACTTTTCATCTTTTTCTGGCGTGCTTCCTATTTTCCTCTGTTTTCGATGTGCTCCTTATTTTCCAATGCTTCTTTGATTCTTTCCCAAAATTTTCATGCGCTAACAAAAAGTTTAGCATTGCTCTTCAAATTTTCTTTGTTATAGTCAGCCCTAGCTATAGGAAATTTTATTTCCACAACAATGTTATTCGTATCATAGCTGATACCATAGAATATCTTATGTTGTTTGATAAGACTACATGTTTCTTTATGGGAAACTGTGTATGATCCATAGTAGAATTCTCTTGACTTGGTCATCACTAGTTATGGAAATCGTGCCAAATTATGGGTGCTCTTTTTCTTTTCCCACACTAACCAGTTGTAGCCTACTTATTGGTAGTTGTGGAAGGGTTTTTCTGTGAACAGTTTGTAGATCATTTTGGTGTGGCATGGAGTAGTTGATGGGTGGGCATAAAGCATTTCAATTTTTTTCTCTTATACCTTTGATGCTAAGTTTTGTATGTTTATATCCATGTGTAGGTATCGAGTTCATCCTATAGATTTGTGGAGTGATCATGGAAATCTGTAGAATGGCATATGTGATGGCACCAGATTTGTTGAAGAGTTGTAGAATGACATATGTAATGGCACCATATTTGCTGAAGAGTTGTAGAGTGGATCTAGAAAGCCTATGGTTGGCTATGGAATTATTAATCCTACTCATTAAAGTTGTGGATGCATCTCTTACCCCTTTACATTTTGTTGGTCTATGTTTATTTCCCATTTATTATGCACTCTAGCTATTTATGGAAGATTTCATGATGTAACAATGTGATAAGGAGTGAATAATGGTGTTATTTATGTTAAAGTTAAATGTAATTCCTTGGAGGATCTGCGAATCAACCTTGTGTGGTAGGATCCCAACTAAATTTTCCCATTAAATTTGATAATTCCCATGTGTTGGATAAATCTAAGTTTGACTTTGCAAAGAGTTTACTTGGTTGTAGTTTCCCCACATTGAGATAATATTTCTAATATCTAGGACTCAGGTTATGATTTTATGTGTATCTCAATGATTGGTCCTTGAGATGGGTAACTATTTATGAATTATTTTTACTTCAATTAATGGATCCATTGTGGTATTAGTGCATTCAATTATAGTTTCCCATCATGCAATGTAAGTGATATTTTTATACTTAGAATTTGGGTTGAGATAAGTTATATGGATCTAAAGTTGGTGCAAGGTAATATTTCTTGGTATTATGGATACCATGCACTTCATGTACCTTGTTATAGTTGCCAAATTATTTTGGATTTGTTTCAGTTTGAATGGATTTTCAAGAGTGTGGACATTAGGCTTCACAACATCAATGGATACACTATCTTACTAGCAGGATGGGTTGTTATTTGGAGGTTGTGGAAATATATGATGACCAACATTTGAGAAATGGGTTTCTAAATGGTTGTGCTTAGTTGTAGGTACAACTAGACAATATTGATGATGATTGATGTGTGACTATGGGATATCTTGAAGTTAGAGATCGGGTATAGAAAAAGAGAGAGGATTAGATTCTTTCAACATGGATTGTTGTAGAAGTTGTGGTTTGGATTTTAGTTTGTACTTATCTTCCTTCGTGAAATAGAGGATGAGTCAATGAACATTGGTGGGGGCCTATTGGTCCCTAGTTGCATGTGAACATAACTATTGGTGTTTTTCTCATAGTTATGGTCATTAATCAGTTAGTGGGGTTTATAGGTTATTTGGTATTAATGGGTAGATAAGAGGTTCTTAAATACAAAATAGGATTTTAAATGTATTATGGAGGGAGTGGAGATATGGAGAGGATATTGAGAGGATATATCATGTCTTGTATCTTGATTTGTAAACCCATCTCATCTCTAAAGAGTTGCGGGTGCATAATAGATCCAAGGAAGTGAGCAAGTTCCACTCCCTTATCCACCATGAAAAGGGAGGCATATCTAATTTTTTTTTTCATTAATAAAGTAGATTTGGGGTTTATCTTAATCATTTTGGTATTTACTTGTTTCTATGTAGTTGTGGATTTAATAGTATTTAACTTCTTGTTGTTGTTATGAAGTTTATTGATTGAATAGATTAGGGATTTGGTTCTATAATAAGATGGTTATAGAAATGAAATCCAACATAAATGACCCTCTCCTAGTCTGCACAGAGAATATATGGGATATTGATTAATGGGATGAAGGGTGAATAGGTTGAGTACCTGAGAACATGTACCCATAGAAAAACGTCAAATTTCAGTGCCCACTAAGAGGCTTTGGGGTAGATCTTATAAGACCATTATTAATTTGTGTAGAGGATATAGTATATTGACTAACATAACCAAGGGAGTATAGGCTGAGCACCCAAGCACATGTACCCATAGAAAAACACCATAGGTTGATGTTTTTTGTGGGTATAAGGAGGTAGAGGATATAAATATTCCACTCTTAGTATACATAGAGAATATAGGATATTACCTAACAAAACCAAGGGAGTATACATCAAGCACCTAAGCACATGTACCCATGAAAAAACAATAATGGTTGGTGTCCTTTGAGGGGATACGGAGGTAGTGAATATAAGTTACTCTCTACTAGTTTGGATAAATAATATAGATTATTAAGTAACAAAACCAAGGGAGTGAATCTCAAGCACCTAATCACATGTACCCACAAAAAAACACTAGACATCACTATCTATTGATGTATTAGGAAGGTAGAGCATATAAATGATCCACTATTATTCGAGATAAATAAAATGGGATATTAATGAATGGAACAATAGGATTATAGGCCAAGAACCCAAGGGAACATATCCATAGTAAAACACCATAGGTTATTTTCTAATGGGGGCTAGGGAGGTAGGGAATATAAATTACCCACTTTAATATGTGTATAAAATAATGGATATTGATGGGTGCCTAAATTGGCATACTTTCAACACTCGTCTAGTACATTTTTCCTTACCATTTTCCACTAATAATTTCCTTTTTGACACCTTGCTTATCTATTTTTGTCACACTTTTCAACAAGGTATCAATCTTTCCCCACATGCCATTTTTTGTTATTCTTACATATTTCTTAGGGAACTTGTTACTTTCATGCACTAACATTTCCATACATGAGTAATTACAGTAGTTTCCTTTGTTGGGTATGTGTTATAGTCTTTGCACAACTAGGCATAGTATCTGCTACATTGTGTCGGGCGTGTAGGGGGGCGATAACCCCCAAAGAATTTTTTTTCTCGAGAAACATGTCACATTTTTACCTCGTTTTTCGTGTTGCCTTGATTTTTGTGTCCATTGTTAGGAGGTTTTTGGCACATGGTTTTTGCCAATGGTTTTCTATTTCCAATTAAGGAATTAGGGTTGTTGACTAATCCAGGTCATTGGGTTAGGGTTTTGGATGCCATTGGATCCTATATGTATATTGTATTGTAAACAATGTATCACTATGAATGAATATATAATATGTTGGTTTTCTTGGTTTGGGTTTCAAGGGGAAAATGTCTGTGTAATGTATGTATTTGCCATTGTATCTTTTCTATTCTTTTATTGAAAATCTATTTGCAGTAAAATATTGTACAATGATGAAATCTACATTTGGTATCAGAGCTTTGTTGGATTTAGGGGGACACCTTTGTGGTATAGGGTTTGGCTCGAGACTGTGATAAGCCTTATTAGAGTGGGAGATATGTGGTATTGATTTTCAGGTGAAAAGAAATGTCGAGCAGTTCGAAAATGGAGATTGAGAATTTTAATGGGAAAAGTTTTAAGATGTGGAAGCTCAAGATGGAAGATCTGTTGGTGGGAAAAGATTAGTGTATCATGGTGGATCCAGGTACTGCACCTATAATAAATTCAGTAGATGATTGGAAAAAGTTGGATCAGAAGGCGAGGAGCACAATCCAAAATTATCTCTCAGATTCAATATTACTGAATGTGTTAGAGGAAGCTACAACCAAAGATTTATGGGATAAGTTGCAGAAGTTGTATCAATCTAAGTCCCTAGTAAATAAACTATTCTTAAGAAAGAATCTATATAACATGATGATGAGAGATGGAGACTTGGTGGAAGAGCATTTGAATGCCTTCAATACTGTGGTAAGTCAGTTAGTGTCTATTGAGATTAAAAATTTAGATGAAGATAAGTGTATCAATTTATTGTACTCTTTACCAAACTTGTGAGATAGTTTGGTTGTGGCCATAGGTAGTAATACAACTGCCTTGAAGTTTGATGAAGTGGTCTCATCCTTGTTGTCAGAGGAGATGATATGGAATAACATGGAAGGACATAGCACATATGCATTATTTGTTGGCATGTTTTACAGGCAGCGTATGCTTGTCATTGATGGAAAGTACAACAACGATGATGGCTTGAGTACAACAACAATGATCAACAGCGCAGTGATAATTGGGGAAGAGAAACAACCATGATCGTTGGATCAAGGAGAACCTGCACGTTCTTTAAAGTGCAAGAAGTAGCGGGCTCACAAAATCCCGAAAGAAGGAGGACCGTCCATCTTTAGGCAGGACACGTGGGGAAATATCGTCGTTTCCCTGACTGGAGAGTCAAAGGAACGGGGTTCCCTAACCTCACGAAATCGCGATATGCGAAATCATGAAATAATCTGAGCCGTCAGATCAAGGTTTGATCTGGACCATTGATCCCAGTCCATTTCAGAGTTTCACGGATCAAGAGTTGAAGATGTCAAAGAATATTAACCACAGGAATCCCGAAATCACGATATGCGAAATCGCGACTTAATCTGAGCCGCCAGATCAAGGTTTGATCTGGACCGTTGATCCCAGTCCATTTCAGAGTTTCAGAAATCGAGAGATGGAGAAGTTAGAGACTCTCAACATTAGGAGTCCCAAAGTGCCGAAATGCGAAATCCCGAAACAAGACACGTCAGCTAAGAACACGTGGCAAAACCAGGCAATGACAAGTGTCAAGATGATTCAACATTTCAGGCACATGTAAGTCACGAATCAGAGTGACACGTGGCATTTATTCAACACGTGTCAATCCATGTGTGACGTCAGTAGGTTTACATCACTTCGGAGTTTCAGATATCGGGAGATGGAGATGTCAAAGAACTCCTACCATAGGAGTCTCGAAGTCACGAACCCCAAAATCACAATATGCGAAATCATGAAGACATCAGGACCGTCGAATCACTTAGAGTGTGGACCGTTGATCCGACTCCATTTTGGAGCTTCAGATATCGAGACATGGAGCATCAAGAGACTCTACCATGGGAGTGCCTAAATCCTGAAATGCCAAAATGCGAAACACGTTTTGGCTCAATCTGTGGTCACAACCATTGGTCACATCGGCGGAAGATGAAGGAAGGAGCTAGTTCAGATAAGCTCCATTTCGGAGTTTCGGGGATCATGACATGGAGCGTAATGAAATCATTACCACGAGGATCCCGGAATGCCGAAGTGCGAAATGACGAAGAAAACGCAAGTTTCTATGAATTCAATCCAATGATGCAAGTGAAGTTGAACAAGATCGCAGGGCTACTTTTGCTCCTTGCAGTGTAACTGCTAGAAACCATTGATGGTCTCTGCCAGAGAATTCGAAGAGACCTCTGTGTGATCACCAGAGGAGATGAAGAGTCTCTAAGCTTCGTCCAGTGAAGCAAGACGATTCTTAGGGGGATTGACAGATGGATGAGCATTGAAGTCTGTAACTGAAACATAAGGCATAAGCTCAACTATGCCAGAGAAGACGAGGAGTCTCAACTGCCAGAGAGGTTGAGGAATCTCAGCAGAACACCTAGTGATGCTGAACGCATGGTGCGAACCACCAGAGAAGCTGAAGAGTTGCGATGATAAGGAAAAAACACTCGATATGTGGAGGAGATTGGTGGGGGCGTGAGCATGCAGAGGCATGGAAAATATTGCATGCACAAGGAGCACAGGGACTATAAGAATGTGGAACAAAGAAGATATTGGGGTTGTTGTCGCTGTGTAGGAGAATTCAGGTGTGTACAAGGAGGAAGAACACAGTAGTAGAAATGCATAGTTGAGGAATGGTGCATTGAAGGGATATGGCGCAAAGAGCATAAAAGGAAGAAGAATAGAAAGTGCTAGGGGTGTGCAAAAGACACTGATCCAGACAGGGCAGAGTAGTGTAACAGAACAACGACAAGGATAGTAATCCATTGAATAATTTTATATCGCTATAATAAGTTTTAGTAACAAAGAATTTATAATTCAGGGTGGTTGGGAGGTGCTAGGGAGGACCGGTGTCCTCAAAGGATTAAGTGGGTGCTTGAACACAGGGAGTTGGTGCTTCCTTCTAGTTGGGGCTAGAGAAACCAGGGAGTTGGTTCTTCCTTCTAGTTGGTGCTAGAGAAACCAGGGGGTTGGCGCTTCCTTCTAGTGGGTGCTAGAGAAGACAGAGAGTTGGTTCTCTCAGCAAGTTGCAGCATGAAAAAACAAAGGTTGTAGGCTCACAATGAGTTGATGCTCATATGTATGATAATGTAAAGAATGTAGATAATACTTATCATATAAAGAAAAAGAGGTTTTTACCCTTTATGGGTTTCCTCGGGAATTATCTGTCTGTTAAGGTCCTAACCCGCACATGGGTAGATTAATGTATTCGGATGTAATAAAGGTCAATATTAATAAGACCTTTCAATAAAAGAGAATTAGGCGGATGTAAGAAGACCTAATAGAAGCTTCCGTTTCTAGAAGGATCTTCCTCTAGATGCTTCTTTTTAGTATAAATAGGAGTCGAGGGTATGATTATCATATAAAGAAAAGAGGTTTTACCCTGCATGGATTTCCTGAATTATCCGCTCGCTTTTCTCATATATGTGTTTGATGTTGAATGTGCCTTTGTTCATTTCCCATTATTGTGATCATCACTGAGTGCCCCTCGGTAAAGACTTTAAAAGAAGCATAATTGTTTAAGCACTATGACAACCTGACTCCTCACTTGTCCATCAATTGGTATCAGAGCAGTTTCTCTTTATCTAAGGGTAGATCCTAGAGCTTAAACATACCAAGCCATGAAGGAAATTCAACCAATAATGCCCTCTATTCAATGGAACAAATGTTTCCTTCCTGAAAGCATAAATGAGAACCCCATATAATGGATTTAGGTGCGTATGTCTAGGATGTGGTAGATAATAGTTATCTAAAGCTGGTGCTATAGCTAATAAGGATCTACAAACTAGAATTTAGCTTCAATACTAAGGATATGAATGCTATCTTGAGGGTTTAAGCAAAATTTGTAAAACTTATGCACCTAGGAACTCCCAAAGAAATGTGGGACAAACTCATTGCTAGCTATGAGGGTAATGAGAAGGTAAGGATGCAAAGCTTCAAAACTACAAAATACGCTTTGAACAAATCAAGATGAAGGAAGATGAAACTGTTGGAAAATACTTTCCTCGAGCAGAAGAAATGGTAAATGCAATGAAGGCACTTGGTGAAACAATTGGGAACCTTCTTTAGTTGTTAAGAAAATCTTGAGATCTCTCCCATAGGTTCAACCCAAGGTCTCAAGCATAAGAACTTAATGATCTAAAACTTTGCAGCTTGACCAACTTCTAGGAACATTGGTCGAGCATGAAATGAGAATAGCTAAAGATAAACTCACCTCTAGAAAATCATCATTTAAATAAGATAAGAATAAGGATTCTGAGTCTGATTAAATTGAAGCAAATTTTTTGAAGAGACTCAAGAAGGGATCAAGAAAATACACAAAGGTAAACCGCCTTTCAAATGCTTTAACTGGTGGTAGGATATGTCATTTTGAAAATAAATGTCCCCACAAAGGAAAGGATCAAAACTTGTGATGATGAGGATAAATACAAACACAAAATTTCTTTAAAGAGAATAACTTTAAGAAGATAAGTCTTTGTGCAAACAATGATGATGATCCTTATAGATGATGAAGACAATGATTCATCTATTGAAGATAAACTAAATGAATTCATACCTATGGACAAAGAGGATCATGACAATAATAGCACATGGAGGGATGTTAATGAAGAAGAAGTTGTGGTTGACATGGAAGAATAACTGATCAGTGCACTGGAAAATATTGACGTGACTAAGAATCAATAACAGAAGCAAAGACAATTGTTAATACAAGCGGTGAAAGACAAGAAAGAACCTAATGAAGACTCCCAACCTACTAAGTAGAATTGGAAGAGGCAAAGAAAATTGAAGAGATTATGGAAACAACAACTATCATAAAAGAAGGCAAGATGAATCTTTAGAACAAGAAGCAGTGAAAAACAAGGAAAGAAATGGAGAAGTTTCAAGCCTGTATAATCGTAATCTCTCTCAAGTATCAAAGCCTCAAGGATTAACCACCATTCAATCAACAAAGGAATCTAAAGTTGAAAAACCGGTTTAAGTTAAGAAGAGGACTGCCAGTTGAAAGCCAGAAATGAAGAACCCATCAAGTTTGTCAAAAGTACAACCACAACACACGAACCCAAGGTAACAAAGGAAGACAATCACCAGATGAGAGGTAAATAAAAGGTTCCAGGATCTAATCAGAGAACGGCTAGAAATAATTTCTCTCAATCGAAGCATCATTATCAGTAAGAAAGAAATCGATTTGCTCAAGGAAGACAACCATTTTCTAGGCAATGTTGAATTTTTCTAATGGCTATTAATTTCTACCGTTTCTAATCTCTTTGGTCACAAAGTCAGAATTGTTCCCAAGAATTAGACATGAGCAATTAAGATTTCAAAGGAATAAATACTTCACACAACAAAGAAATGATGCTAATCAAGTAATAATCCTTCACGAACTGCAAATTTCCAAATTAAGTTGGACACATACAACTAAGAGCATCAAGAAATAATCAACAAATAATAAGTAGTAACAACGCGAACAATAAGTTTGACTTATTGAATAATGAGGTTGAATGCTGCCCATCATTACAACTTTGGATTATATATATCTATCTAATTGCTATTAAGGAACTATGAACCGCATTCAAAATCCCCACCTAAAAGTCAAGTTTTGGAAGAAGAAGGCGGGAAAGTAACAAGTGGATTTTCAGTATTGTACTATTATAAGAAAATGAACCCTTTGGTATAGATGGGACAAGGATGCCCCAAACACATGACGGAGAAAGGCAAGTTTCTATCTCTAAGTGAAATTAAATCAGGAATTGTAAACTTTGGAAATGATGCTCTAGGGAAAATAAAAGGCAAAGGAATGGAGGAGTTTAAGTAATGGAAAAGGAAAAGCCCAAGATGTTCTATCACTTGTGGATAATAAACATAATTTGCTCGCTGTAATTCAAATGTGCGGACAGAGGATGCGGTGGTGTTGTTCACATCCAAGGACCTGCAAGATAAAGTCCAGAACCGATAGTGGTGGCTAAAAGCATAAGGACATAAAATAATGTATATGTGCAGAAAAAAAATAGAGAAGAATGCCATCTAAGCAAACATGATGAAAGCCGGTTATGGCAGACTCGGATCTAAACTTTGACCACTTAATCAAACTCAAAACCCTCGAGGCAATAAAAGATCTTCCGAAAGAATATCAAAGCCCCAAGATTCAATGTAAAACCCTTCAAGTGGAAGCAAAACAGACACGTTTATCCAAGAGCTTTAATTTCAATAGAGAAACCACTCAACTAGTTCATATGGATTTATGCGGACCATCAAGAAAGGAAGGCATTGAAATAAAACTACTTCATGTTGGTCATCGATGATTACTCTAGACTTCCTTTGGCTACCTTTGTCAAAGAAAAGTTGAAGCATTTGGAGAAGTTTAAAATATTTAAGGCTTTATCCGAGACTCAAACAGGGAAGAGGTTAAAGAAGATCGATTGGGGAGGAGAGTTTATGTCAAGAGACTTCAAGGAATTCGCTGATGAGCATGGATCAAGAGAGAATACACAATCCTAAGAACCCACAACAAAATGGAGTAGCAGAGGCAAAACTAACAGTGAGTGTTACATAAAGAATAATGATGAATGAGAAGAACATTGGTCAAACCACCGGTAGAAGCACACACAATACCTCCATGCTTAAATAAATCCCACCTCAGACAATAAAGTGACAAGACACCTTATGAATTATGTATTTCAAGACTACCAATCAAACACTTCAGAGTCTTTGGGAGTAAATGCTACATAAATAATGATGAGAACTCTGAAAATATGATGACAGGGTGGATGAAGGTATTTCTTAGGGTATGATACAAACAAGAAGGTTATAGATGCTACAATAAGAGGTCGCATAAAATGGTTGATCTGTGATTGATGTAAAAATTGATGAAGGAATCCCGACAAGAAAGGTGTACGGCAGAATGAGTCTTTACATAAGACATAGCTGAAGATGAAGATGAACAAGTCCAAGAATCAAAATGAAGACTCAACTTCCATGAAGACCTGACACCTCGCCGCATTGCACTCAAATCAATCAAATTAACTACAAATTCCTCCAAAATCATTCAAAAAGAATCATCCCCGCAAGTCATATAATTGGGGAAACCACAAAGGTGTACAAACCAAAAGAATCTAATCAAAAACACCTAACAATCTCATACAACCTTCATATCCATGATGGAACCCAAGAATCTTAATGAATCCAACAAAGATGACCACCGGTTAAAGCAATGAACGAAGAACTTGATTAGATTGAGAAAACAATACGCGGGAGATGGTTCAAAGACCGGAAGGTAAAAACATCATTGATTCCAAATGGATCTTTAAGAATAAGTTGAATGAGCAAAGACAAGCACGAACAAAGCCGAGGTTAGTCCCCAGAAAGGTTATGCCTCGTGATAGCCTAGATTTTGATGAAACATTTACACATGTAGCAAGATTAGAAGGCCATCGTAATGTTTCTGCCTCCATGCTGTCATAAAAGGTTTTAAAGCCCACCAAATGGATGTCATCGCAGAGTTCCAAGAAGAAGTCTATATGGAACAAACTGAGGGTTTCTAAATTGTCCCATAACCTTGACTTAGTATGGAAGATAAAGAAATATTTATATGGTTTAAAACAGTTCATGAGCCCGCATCACGCCGTGACCTGATATGTATCTCAAAGACAAAGGAACGAGGAACAATCGAATGAATCTGTATATTAAAAACAGAGGATAATGATCTGCTCCACTACACTGGTCTACGTAGATGACATCATCTTGATGACAATAAGGATTCAATCGATACAATGGTTTGCTTCTTCCATGGAGTCCAATTTTGAAATGCCCTCTATGATAGGAGAACTGCCATTTTTCTTGGTCTACAAATTACTCAGAGGCCCGAAGGGGTGTTCATTTCTCAAGAAAAATATCTAAGAGAAATGATGAAAAGGTTTCAAATGGAAGATTCTAAACCTGTGGGTACACCTATGGTAACTGGATGTAAATTAAGAAAGGATGGTGATTCACCTGATGTTGATCAAATCTCATATCGATCAATGATAAGAAGCCTATTGTACATCACAACATCTCACCCAGACATAATGCATGCTGTAGGAGTGGTGGGAAGATATCAGGATGCACCCAAACAAAGTCATTTTCAAGCTGTCAAAAGGATATTGAAATATTTAAAAGTGATGCAGGAGCATCTCCAACATCAAGCGAGCCAGCATGGAGACAAAGGACAGCTGGACAAGCCAGCACAAATTTTGAATTTCTCTTGGAGTTGATGCGCGAACATAAATGTGGCAATTTAATGGAGCGCACTTGTATAATGTAAATGGACCTTGAGTGATTTGCTCCCGTCCTTAGTAGATAGAAGGCATTTAAAGTAGTTAATGCAAGTAGGTAGAATTCAATTCTAGATTAGATAGTTTTAGAGCGCAAGAGGGAAACGGGATATAGACACCCTCATTGTGTATTGTAAATTATGAAGCAACATTGTTGGGAAGAGCAAGAGCATGCATAGAGCTATGTAAGAACACCCATGTACATATATTTGGATTAATAGAAAGAGTTTGATTCAAATGCATGGTTTTCGTGTTTGTTCTCTGTGAATTGATGTTGAATGATATGCTCATGAATGTTTGCTTCCTGTTATACATTTGCTTTATATGCTGTGTATATGATTTCATGTTTGAGTTTGAATTCTGGAAGGAAGAAGGAATGAGTTTCAATTGTTTCTCTATCTGAACAAGGATTCCTGCAAGGAGTGCAGTCGAACTGTCCGCAAGAAGTGCATTGACAAAGGGTTCAGATAGAGTTTCTTTTGTTCTCATTTCCGCAGAAGTGCAGTTAGGCATAGGAGCCGTGCAAGGAGTGTGCAGGCCAAGTGAAGTCTCAGGGTTGCGAACCTGAGAGAAGAATTTAGAGACTGCTATTGCAGGTGTGCGCAGAGTCAAAGGGATTCAACACTTAGGAGTGTTTGAAGGTTGCCGCAAGGAGTGCGCGCAAGATTCTTCTTTAGGACTCGACGCTGAGAGAAAGATCAGGAGGTATAGGACCTTCGAGAAATCATCGAAGAGAAGCACAAAAATATTGTGCCATGGAGTGTTCGGCAAGCGTTGCAGAGTTGCGTGCAGGTGGACAAGTTTTCATAGAGGAATACTTGGTTCGTCTCGCAGAAATCATCCAGGAGAAATGGATGGTCGACATTCTCTGAGGAGAATTCGTGAATTTCCGTGAGCCGTTAGATCTCGCGGAGGAGAAAGGGAGATACGGTGAGTATCCCCGAAAGGTTCAAAGCTCAGGAGGGGCATGACCGTAGATACGAGCCACAAGGGCTGTCAGATTTACACATGGAATCCCATATCGAGGTTTCGTGGGTGGAAGTCCCGTGAACATTGCAACGAGAATCGCAAAATGCGATATCCCGACAGCTAAGTGGGATTGTGTGGGCCACGGAGAAGTCAGTCAGTGGACAGGTGGCACGCTATTTTGGGGTTTCACGGTGAGAAGTCCTGAAACAATTTCATTAGGATTCACGATATTGTGAAGTCCGAAATGCTGATGAGGTGACATGGCGTTGAAAGGTCAACCTCGCACGTGTATCGGAGTTTCGACATATTGGGATTCGAGAGTCGGGAAGACAAGGTTCTCGACATCGTAATTGCCGAAATCGCGATAGGGAAATTCCCGAAAGGAAAAGGAACAAGGTCAGCGTTGACTGTTGTCGGGTTTCGGTGATTCAAGCGACCAACGCTCGACTACTGACCTCGCGAAGTCCGATCTCCCGAGTGTAAAGAGGGGATCCCGAGAGAGGTCACTGTGGGTGCATATTTCCCGACAGGGAAATAGAAGAGCCATTTAGAGTTCTTCGGGCTGTGGAAAAAGGAAATATCCTATGTTGACATGGACCTTCCAGCCTATGGGTTGTGTAGGGAGGGTGTCGACATCAATTTGGTATTAGAGCACAGAAAGGTTCTTTGCTTTTTGTAGCAGAGAAAGAGAATTCACCATGCCACCAAGGAGAAGGGACATGCAAACACCCGATCCACCAGAGGATAGGGAAATGCCGAGAAGAAGAGGTAGGAAGATGACAGATCCAGCTATGGAGAGAGAGATGCGTGATCTATGAGCCAGAGTCGAAGACATGGAGACAACTCAAAGACGCATAGTCGGTGCGGGGGATATTAGTGATTCTGAAAGTGAAGTTGAGGCTGAACGTGAAGAAGAAGTTGCAGCCGAAGATGCATCAAATGAACGTTTGATCAAAGCTATTGCAAGGATGGGTGCAAGAGAAAAGATGGACATTCCAGTTTATGAGGGAAACTTGGATGCAGAGGAGCTTCTAGACTGGATTAGAGCTCTAGATACATACTTCGACTATGAAGATGTTGAAGAGGACAAGAAAGTCAAGCATGCTGTCACTAGATTGAAAGGACATGCAACATTGTGGTGGGATGAACTACAAGATGACAGACGCTGCAAGGGCAAGCAAAAGATCAAGAACTGGGACAGAATGATCGTGAAGATGAAGGCAAAATTCATCCCCATAGATTATCAAATTTATCTGTTCAGGAGAATGCAGAACCTGAGACAGAATTCGATGACAGTAAAGGAATATACCAAGGAATTCTACAAGATGAACATCAGGGCAGGTCATCGGGAGAGCGATGATGAGAAGGTAGCCAGATATATGAATGGCCTGAGATATGATATCTAGGACAAGATGAGCATGGTAACCATCCGAAAGGTGGAAGATTCTTATCAGATGGCTCTGAAAGCGGAAGAGAAGCTGAGCTGAAAGAAAGGTCAGAGAGGCCGAGGCAGAAGTCAGCCCAGAGGCAAATCAGTTGCCCAGGATAAATATCAGAAGCCCAAGGAGGACTGGAAGAAACCTCAGACTCGAACAGAGAGAGGTGGAACCTCACAGAGAGGGCAATATGCTGAACAGAGAGGAAAACAT
>SNQJ01S0074856.1:17245-49470 GCA_010110895.2 Picea sitchensis
CCTATGGATGTTTGTCATCTATTGCTGGGTAGACCATGGCAATATGACAGAAATGTGATTCATGATGGGAGAATGAACACATACACCCTAGAGAAAAATGGGAGGACTCACATGTTGCTTCCAATCAAGGATAAGGAGGTGAAGCCGGAAGTAAGCAACACAATACTTCTCATGAGTGGGAAGGAACTCCTTAATGAGGTTAAGAAGAAGGAGGGTCCACCGTTCCTTATGGTCAGGAAACCAAAGATTGTTTTGATCAGCACAAGAATGGATGATTTACCAGAAGAAGTTCAGGAACTGCTGGAAGAGTTCGCTGACATAGTAGTGGACGAATTACCTCGTTCGTTGCCACCAATTAGAAGTGTGAGTCATCACATTGATCTCATACAAGGAGCCAGTTTTCCAAACAAAGCCGCGTACAGATTGACGTCGCAAGAGAATGAAGAGGTTAAAAGGCAAGTCCAGGATTTATTGGACAAAGGTTTGGTCAGGGAGAGCTTGAGTCCATGTGCTGTTCCAACAGTACTCAGTCCGAAGAAAGACAGAGGCTAGAGGATGTGTACTGACTCGAGGGAGATCAATAAGATAACCATCAGGTACAAATTTCCATTTCCAAGGATGGATGATCTGATGGATTGCTTGAGTGGAGAAAAATATTTTTCAAAGATTGATTTGAAAAGTGATTATGACCATATCCGCATGAGAGAAGGTGATGAATGGAAGACAACATTCAAAACCAACGAAGGGTTGTATGAATGGCTTGTTATGCCGTTTGGCTTAACAAATGCACCAGTACCTTCATGAGGTTGATGAATGAAGTCCTGAGGGAGTTCATCGGGAAATTTGTCATTGTGTATTTGGATGACATACTGGTTTACAGTAAAACAGTGGCAGAGCATCTGAAGCATTTGGCTACAGTGATGCAGAGATTACAGCAGGAGAAGCTGTTGATAAATATGAAGAAGTCCTCATTCATGAATACAGAGCTCATCTACTTGGGATTTTTTATTTCTGCAGATGAGTTGAGGATGGATCTGGATAAGGTGGAAGTAATCAAGAATTTCCCATCGCCGAAGAACATATTTGAGGTGAGGAGTTTTCACGAATTGGCTAGTTTCTACCAAAAATTCATCAGGAATTTCAGTGGAATTAGCACAACAATGATGGACACAGTGAAGAAAAGACATAAGTATTTTCATTGGATAGAAGAAGCTGAAAGGAGTTTTAATCTGTTGAAGAGGAAGATCACGGAACAACCAGTTTTGGTGTTATCGGATTTCCAGAAGACATTTCAAGTGAAATGCTCTGCAAGCGGATTTGCAATCGGGGCAGTCTCGAGTCAGGAAGACAGGCCGATAGCATATTTCAGCGAGAAGCTGAATGAAGCGAAGGTGAAGTACTCCACATATGACAAGGAGTTCTATGCTATTGTTAAAGCATTGAAGAAATGGAGACATTACTTGATCCTGAAGGAATTTGTCTTATACAGTGACAATCATGCACTGCAGTTTGTGACTCAACATGAGAAGTTGAATCAGAAACATGTCAAATGGGTTGAGTATATGTAGAATTTCACTTTTGTGATAAAACATATTTTTGGTACTGCTAAGAAAGTGGCTGATGCTTTGAGCAGGAAGTGTTTGTTGTTGCAGGAGTTCAAAGTCAAAACGTTGGGTTTTGATGATCTCAGGGACATGTACGCTGATGATCTAGATTTTAAGGAGGCCTATGAAGCAGCTGAGAATCCAATTCTCAGAGATAGAAGCCAATGGATAGAGTACATGATCCAGGAAGGATTGTTGTTCAGGGGAAATCAACTGTGTATTCCAAAATGCTCCATGAGGGAGAATTTGCTAAAGGAGAAACACAGTGGAGGATTGGCAGGACACTTTGGTCACGAAAAGACATTCACAAAGTTGAATGAGTCATATTTTTGGTTGGGAATGTGAGCAGATGTCAAGAAATTTGTGGACAAATGTAGAATTTGCCAGCATTCAAAGGGAAGGAGACAAAATGTGGGGTTTTATCAACCATTGCCCATACCAGAAAGGCCGTGGGATGCAATCAACATGGATTTCGTATTGGGGTTGCCCAGAACAAAAAGAGGTTGTGATTCAATATTTGTGGTGGTGGATAGATTTTCCAAGATGGCACACTTCATTCCATGTCAGAAGACCAGTGACACAAATCACATTGCGAATCTGTTTTTCAAAGAAGTCATTCGACTTCATGGCTTACCAAGGAGTATAGTTTCGGATCGAGACACCAAATTCATAGGGAACTTTTGGAGGACCTTATGGAAGAAGCTGGGAACTAACTTGTCATTTAGTTCTGCTTATCATCTTCAGACAGATGGACAAACAAAAGTGGTGAACATAAGTCTGGGAGACTTGTTGAGAAGCTTGGTGACAGAGCACCACAACCAGTGGGACCACATATTACCACATGCATAGTTTTCTTATAATGACTCAGTTAACAGGAGCACAGGGCAGAGTCCATTTCAAATTGTTTATGGCATGCAACCGAGAGGTATTTCTGAGCTAAGAGATTCAGAACAGACTGCGACTAGGAGCGCTAGTGTAGAAGAATTCGCAGAGGCGACGAAGGAACTTCATAGCCAGGTGAAGGAGCGACTGCTGAATTCAAGTCAGGAATATAAGCGTAGAGACGATCATCATAGGAGACAACTTCAGTTTGAGGTTGGTGATTTGGTTCTAGCACATTTAAGTAAGGAAAGGTTCCCGAGAGGAACATATAATAAGCTGAAGATGAAGAAAATCAGGCCATGTAAGGTCTTGAAGAAATTTGGGGCGAATGCATATGAGATTGAATTACCCAATGGGATCGAAATTTCTCCAATATTCAATATCTCAGATTTGTACCCATATAAGGCTAAGGAAGCAAAGACTGGAGATGAGCAGCCAGTGATCCAGTGGACGAAGCAGATGCCAGTTGCAGAAAAGCCGCAGATGGAGTGCATACTGGATAAAAGAGTGAGTAAGAAGACCAGGCGAAAGCAATACTTTGAGTATCTGGTTAAATGGAGAAACCATCCAGTCGAAGATGCCAGTTGGGAGAACGAAGCGGAAATCCAAAAGCATGGACATACTGTGCGTGAGCTCATGGACAGGAGCCCATGAAAAGTTTCAAGCGAGGGAGTATGATGCAAGAGAATCTCCAACATCAAGCGAACCAGCACGGAGACAAAGGACAGCTGGACAAGCCAGCACAAATTTTGAATTGCTCTTGGAGTTGATGCGCGAACATAAATGTGGCAATTTAATGGAGCGCACTTGTATAATGTAAATGGAACTTGAGTGATTCGCTCTCGTCCTTAGTAGATAGAAGGCATTTAAAGTAGTTAATGCAAGTAGGTAGAATTCAATTCTAGATTAGACAGTTTTAGAGCACAAGAGGGAAACATGATATAGACACCCTCATTGTGTATTGTAAATTATGAAGCAACATTGTTGGGAAGAGAAAGAGCATGCAGAGAGTTGTGTAAGAACACCCATGTACAGATATTTGGATTAATAGAAAGAGTTTGATTCAAATGCATGGTTTTCGTGTTTGTTCTCTGTGAATTGATGTTGAATTATATGCTCATGAATGTTTGCTTCCTGTTATACATTTGCTTTATATGCTGTGTATATGATTTAATGTTTGAGTTTGAAGTCTGGAAGGAAGAAGGAATGAGTTTCAATTGTTTCTCTATCTGAACAAGGATTCTTGCAAGGAGTGCAGTCGAACTGTCCGAAGGAGTGCGTTGACAAAGGGTTCAGATAGGGTTGATTTTGTTCTCATTTCCACAGAAGTGCAGTTAGGCATAGGAGCCGTGCAAGGAGTGCACAGGCCAAGTGAAGTCTCAGGGTTGCGAACCTGAGAGGAGAGTTTAGAGACTGCTGCTGCAGGTGTGCGCAGAGTCAAAGGGATTCAACACTTAGGAGTGTTTGAAGGTTGCCACAAGGAGTGCGCGCAAGATTCTTCTTTAGGACTCGACGCTGAGAGAAAGCTCAGGAGGTATAGGACCTTCGAGAAATTGTCAAAGAGAAGAACATAAATCTTGTGCCGTGGAGTGTTCGAAAGGAGTTGCAGAGTTGCATGCAGGTGGACAATTTTTCACGGAGGAATACTTGGTTCGTCTCACAGAAATAATCCAGGAGAAACAGACGGTCGACATTCTCTAAGGAGAATTCATGAATTTCTGTGAGCCATTAGATCACGCGGAGGAGCAAGGGAGATACAGTGAGTATCCCCAAAAGGTTAAAAGCTCAGGAGGGGCAGGACCGTAGATCTGAGCCACAAGGGCCGTCGGATTTACACGTGGAATCCCATATCGGGGTTTCATGGGTGGAAGTCCTATGAACATTGCAATGGGAATCGTGAAATTGCGAAATGCGATATCCTGGCAGCTAAGTGGAATTGTGTGGGCCACGGAGAAGTCAGTCAGTGGAAAGGTGGCACGCTATTTTGGGGTTTCACGATGAGAAGTCCCGAAACAATTTCATTAGGAGTCGCGATATTGCGAAGTACAAAATGCCGATGAGGTGACATGACATTGAAAGGTCAACCTCGCACGTGTATCAGAGTTTCGACATATCAGGATTCGAGAGTTGGTAAGACAAGGTTCTCGACATCGTAATTGCTGAAATCGTAATAGGGAAATTCCCGAAAGGAAAAGGAACAAGGTCAGCGTTGATTGTTGTCGGGTTTCAGTGATTCAAGCGACCAATGCTTGACTACTGACCTCACGAAGTCGCAAAGTCCGATCTCCCGAGTGCAAAGAGGGGATCCCGAGAGAGGTCACTGTGGGTGTAGATTTCCCGACAGGGAAATAGAAGAGCCGTTTAGAGTTCTTTGGGCCGTGGAAAAAGAAAATATCCTGTGTTGACGTGGACTTTCCGGCCTTCGAGTTGTGTAGGGAGGGCATCGACATCAAAAAGAAACAATGACTTATGGTCTATGGTATCCTAGAAATTGAAATCTTCAATTGACTGCTTATTCAGATGCAGATTGGGCAAACTGTGTCGATGAGAGAAAAAGCACTAGTGGAGGAGCATTCTTCCTGGGTGATTCTTTAGTAGCATGGATTAGTAAAAAGCAAGGTTCCATTTCTTTATCAACCACAGAGGTAGAGTACATTGTTGTTTCTACCTGTTGCACTTAGGTATTATGGATGATTCAGACACTTGCAGACTTAGAGGTAAAATACACTGCACCGATCCCAATTCATTGTGATAACACTAGTTCCATCAGTGTGTCTAAAAATCCCGTCTTCCACTCCAAGACCAAGAATATTCCCATAAAATATCATTTTCTAAGAGAGCAGGTCACCAATCAGATTGTTCAGGTCCATTACATGCCCACTATAGAACAAATTGCAGACATCTTTACTAAACCCCTAGCCAAGATACCTTTTGAATATCTCAGACAGAAGCTGGGTGTCATTTCGTCTCACACCTAAAAGAGTCCATCTTGTTAGGGGGAGTTTTTTATTGTTTTAATATCTAATGCCTCCTAAAATTACTGCAATAGCTCAGAGGGAGCATGTCTCTTCTTTGACATTGATGTCAAAGGGGGAGAAAAGAATTCGGGTGCCTTAGTTGCCATCAATGACAAAGGGGGAGATTGTTGGCATGTTTTACAGGCAGCGTATGCTTGTCATTGATGGAAAGTACAACAAGAATTATCAGCAGCGCAGTGATAACCGGGGAAGAGAAACAACCATGATCGTTGGATCAAGGAGAACCTACAAGTTCTTTAAAGTGCAAGAAGTAGCGGGCTCACAAAATCCTGAAAGAAGGAGGACCGTCCATCTTCATGCAGTACACGTGGGGAAATATCGTCATTTCACTGACTGGAGAGTCAAAGGAACGGGGTTCCCTAACCTCTCGAAATCGCGATATGCGAAATTGCGAAATAATTTGAGCCGTCAGATCAAGGTTTGATCTGGACCGTTGATCCCAGTCCATTTCGAAGTTTCGCGGATCGAGAGTTGGAGATGTCAAAGAATATTAGCCACAGGAATCCCAAAATCGCAATATGCAAAATCGCGACTTAATCTGAGNGGTATTATGGATGATTCAGACACTTGCAGACTTAGAGGTAAAATACACTGCACCGATCCCAATTCATTGTGATAACACTAGTTCCATCAGTGTGTCTAAAAATCCCGTCTTCCACTCCAAGACCAAGAATATTCCCATAAAATATCATTTTCTAAGAGAGCAGGTCACCAATCAGATTGTTCAGGTCCATTACATGCCCACTATAGAACAAATTGCAGACATCTTTACTAAACCCCTAGCCAAGATACCTTTTGAATATCTCAGACAGAAGCTGGGTGTCATTTCGTCTCACACCTAAAAGAGTCCATCTTGTTAGGGGGAGTTTTTTATTGTTTTAATATCTAATGCCTCCTAAAATTACTGCAATAGCTCAGAGGGAGCATGTCTCTTCTTTGACATTGATGTCAAAGGGGGAGAAAAGAATTCGGGTGCCTTAGTTGCCATCAATGACAAAGGGGGAGATTGTTGGCATGTTTTACAGGCAGCGTATGCTTGTCATTGATGGAAAGTACAACAAGAATTATCAGCAGCGCAGTGATAACCGGGGAAGAGAAACAACCATGATCGTTGGATCAAGGAGAACCTACAAGTTCTTTAAAGTGCAAGAAGTAGCGGGCTCACAAAATCCTGAAAGAAGGAGGACCGTCCATCTTCATGCAGTACACGTGGGGAAATATCGTCATTTCACTGACTGGAGAGTCAAAGGAACGGGGTTCCCTAACCTCTCGAAATCGCGATATGCGAAATTGCGAAATAATTTGAGCCGTCAGATCAAGGTTTGATCTGGACCGTTGATCCCAGTCCATTTCGAAGTTTCGCGGATCGAGAGTTGGAGATGTCAAAGAATATTAGCCACAGGAATCCCAAAATCGCAATATGCAAAATCGCGACTTAATCTGAGCCGTCAGATCAAGGTTTGATCTAGACCATTGATCCCAGTCCATTTTGGAGTTTCGGAAATCGAGATATGGAGAAGTCAGAGACTCTCAACATTAGGAGTCCCGAAGTGCCGAAATGTGAAATCCTGAAACAAGACACGTCAGCAAACCACGTCAGCTAAGAACACGTGGCACAACCAGGCAATGACAAGTGTCAAGCTGATTCAACATTTCAGGCACATGTAAGTCACGAATCAGAGTGACACGTGGTAGTTATTCGACACGTGTCAATCCACGTGTGATGTCAGCAGGTTTACATCACTTCGGAGTTTCAGAAATCGAGAGATGGAGATGTCAAAGAACTCCTACCATAGGAGTCCCGAAGTCGCAAACCCTGAAATCGCAATATGCGAAATCATGAAGACATCAGGACCGTCGAATCACTTAGAGTGTGGACCATTGATCCGACTCCATTTCGGAGCTTTGGATATTAGGACATGGAGCATCAAGAGACTCTACCATGGGAGTGTTGAAATCCCGAAATGCTGAAATGTGAAACACGTTTTGGCTCAATCTGTGGTCGTAGCCATTGGTCACATCAACGAAAGATGAAGGAAGGAACTAGTTCAGATAAGCTCCATTTCAGAGTTTCAGGGATCGAGACATGGAGCGTAATGAAATCATTACCATGGGGATCTCGAAATGCCGAAGTGCGAAATGGTGAAGTAAACGCAAGTTTCTATGAATTCAATCCAATGGTGCAAGTGAAGTTGAACAAGATTGCAGGGCTACTTTTGTGCCTCACAGTGTAACTGCTAGAAACCATTGATGGTCTCTGCTAGAGAATTCGAAGAGACCTCTGTGTGATCGCCAGAGGAGATGAAGAGTCTCTAAGCTTCGTCTAGTGAAGTAAGACGATTCTTAGGGGGATTGACAGATGGATGAGCGTTGAAGTCTGTAACTGAAACAAAAGGCATAAGCTCGACTGTGCCAGAGAAGACGAGGAGTCTCAACTGCCAGAGAGGTTGAGGAATCTCAGCAGAACACCTAGTGATGCTGAATGCGTGGTGGGAACCACCAGAGAAGCTGAAGAGTTGCGATGATCAGGAAAAATCACTCGAGATGTGGAGGAGATTGGTGGGGGCGTGAGCATGCAGAGGCATGGAAAATATTGCATGTACAAGGAGCATAGGGACTATAAGAATGTGGAACAAAGAAGAGATTGGGGTTGTTGTCTCTGTGTAGGAGAATTCAGGTGTGTACAAGGAGGCAGAACGTAGGAGAATAAATGCACAGTTGAGGAATGGTGCATTGAAGGGATATGGCGCAGAGAGCATAAAAGGCAGAAGAACATAAAGCGCTAGGGGTGTGCAGAAGACACTGATGTAGATAGGGTAGAGCAGTGTAATAGAACAACGACAAGGCTGGTAAGCCATTGAATAATTTTATATCAATGTAATAAGTTTTAGTAACAAAGAATTTATAATTCAGGGTGGTTGGGAGGTGCTAGGGAGGACTGGTGTCCTCAAAGGTTCAAGTGGGTGCTTGAACACATGGAGTTGGTGCTTCCTTCTAGTTGGGGCTAGAGAAACCAGGGAGTTGGTGCTAGAGAAACCAGGGGGTTGGTGCTTCCTTCTAGTGGGTGCTACAAAAAACAGAGAGTTGGTGCTCTCAACAAGTTGCAACTTGCAAAAACAGAGGTTGTAGCCTCACAATGAGTTGATGCTCAAATGTATGATAATGTAAAGAATGTAGATAATACTTATCATATAAAGAAAAAGAGGTTTTTACCCTGTATGGGTTTCCTCAGGAATTATCTGTCTCTGTTTTTCTCATATATGTGACTGATGCTAAATGTGCCTTTGCTTATTTCCCATTATTGTGATCATCATTGAGTGCCCTGTAAATATTTTAAAAGAAGCATAATTGTTTAAGCACGGTGACAACTGATTCACCCCCCCCTCTTAGTTGTCCAACATTATTTGCAAGAGGATGCTCCGAGGAAATAAATAGATCTAAGTCCTCAAGTGGGAGATCAAAGTCTAAGGGAATATCTAATTCTCCTGGAAAGTTTGTAAAGGTATGTTGGAGATGTGGAAAAGAATGGCACTACAAGAAGCATTGCAGATCCAAAGTTGATAAAAAGAAGGGATCTGAAGAATCTCCTTCTACAAAAGAAAAGACCTCCAAGGAAGAAGGAGGGGATGTGTACTTGGCTTCTTCAAGAACACATGCAGATCATGAGGCATGGTTGGTTGACTCAGGTGCATCCTTTGATATGACTCCCCACATGGAGTGGTTCTATGAATATGAAAGGTATGATGGAGGTACTGTTTTCCTAGGTGATGAATCAATAACTAGAATCATAGGTCGAGGAAAAGTCAAGTTGAGGCTTATAGTTGGAAGGATTAGAACACTACTTGGTGTTATGCACATCCCAAGATTGGCCAAGAATTTTATTTCTGTAATAAAAATGGACGATGCAACCTGGTAAAAACAATATTTGAAAAGGAAACCTACAGGATGGTTCAAGGAGAAATGGTGTTGTTGAAGGGAGTTCTGTATAAGCTGCAAGGAAGCACTATTAGTGATGGATGTAATAGATCCATTGTTCTTGATATTGTATTTGAAGAAGAAAGAACTCCTACAATCTCTAGAGAAAAGGTTATGTTGTGGAATCAAAGACTTGGGCATATCGGAGAGAAGGGTCTTCAACTACTACACTGTAAAGGTATGGTTGGAGGTATATCTAAATGCTCTCTAGATTTTGATTTATGTGAACATTGTGTATATGGGAAGCAAAATTAGGTAAGATTCCTCTCTGGTGCAATGAGGGAAGATGGAAATTTACAGCTAGTTCACAACGATGTGTTTGGACCTGTGTCGGTTCCATCATTGGGAAAATCTATGTACTATGTCTCATTTATAGATGAATTATCGAGGAATACTTGGATATATTTCCTCAGGAAGAAATCTAAAGTCTTTGATAGGTTTAAAGAGTTTAAGGCTCTTGTTGAGAATCAAACAGAGAAAAGAATTAAGGTGTTGAGGATAGATAATGGTGAAGAGTTCCGCGGGAATGAATTTGAAGAATTTTGTAAGAAGTGAAGTATAGCAAGGTAGAAGACTAATCCATATACACCTCAACAAAATGGATTTGCAGAAAGGATGAACAAGATGCTGATGGAAAAAGAAAGCTACATGCTTAGTGGTGCCGGGTTAGAGAAACAATTATGGGTAGAGGCAGTGGGTATTGCATGTTACCTGGTCAACAGATCACCCTCATCAGCGCTGGATGACAAGAATCCACAATAGGTATGGACTGGTAAGAAACCTTCTCTCACACATCTCAAGGTATTTGGATGTGAGGCCTATGTTCATGTTCCAAAGGAAAACATGAGTAAGCTAGATAAGAATGTTGAAAAGTGTATCTTTATTGGGTATAAAGATGTTCTCAAAGTTTATAAGCTTTGGAACCCAGAAACTAAGAAGGTTGTGTATAGCCGAGATGTGGTATTTAGAGAAATGAAGGATGTTGTTAAACAAGAAGTCCTACCAAGTAAGGAAGAACCAGAGAAAATAGGGTTTGATTTAAAGGATGATGAATCAAAGTCTATAGAAGAATAGGAATAAGAACAAGAAGATCCTCATACTCCAGTATTGAGGAGATCGGTTCGAGAAGGAAGGCTACCGTAAAGGCATACTTCATTTGATTTCCGTTCAAATTTTTCTTTGTCTATTACTGATGATGATCCTAGAAATGTCAGGGAGGCAGTGGATTCAGAGGATAGAAAGCTCTGGAAAAAAGGCCATGGATGAAGAAATGGCAGCCTTGGATAAGAATGAGGCTTGGGATCTAGTGTAGTTTCCAACTGGAATAAATCCCATTGGAAACGAATGGGTATTTAAAAAGAAGTTGAATGCAGAAGACAAAGTGGAGAAATACAAATCTCGGTCAGTAGAAAAAGGTTATTCCCAGGTTGAGGGAATTGATTTTGGTGATATTTTTTCTCATGTTTCCAATTAACTTCTATAAGATTTTTTTTTTTATCTTTTGCTGCTACATTTGATTTTGAAGTAGAACATACGGGTGTGAAGACAACATTCCTACACGGGGATCTGGAAGAAGAAATCTATATGAAGCATCCAAAAGGATTTGTTGTGAAGTGAAAGAAGGCGCTCGTATGCAAGATAAAAAAGTCCATGTATGGTTTAAAACAATCACCAAGGATGTGGTATCAAAAATTTGATACTTATATTTTGGGACTTGGCTTCACAAGAAGCAAAGAGGATCACTATGTGTATTTTAAATTAATTGGTGATCATTTGATTTATTTGGTCTTGTATGTGGATAACATGTTGCTGATAGGAAACAACAAGGAAACTATCCATGATGTGAAAACTCAGTTGTCCTATAAATTTGACATGAAGGATCTCAGTGCTTCAAATTTCATTTTGGGCATGAAAATTAAAAGAGACCGGAAAAAGAGGAAACTCTGGTTAAATCAGAGAAAATATGTCGAGACAATATTGGAGAGTTTTAATATGCATGAATGTAAGCCGGTCAAGGTCCCTATTCCTGTTGGTGTAAATTTATCTACAGATCAATGTCCCAAGACACATGAAGAGGAGGACGACATGTCTCGTGTTCCATATGCGAGTGTAGTTGGTTGTTTGATGTATGCAATGGTTTTTAATAGACCAGACATTGCACATGCAATGGGATTTTGAGCAGGTATATGTCAAAACCAGGGAAGGAGCATTGGACAATAGTAAAAAAGGTTTTCACGTATTTGTGTGGCATTGCTAGCTATGGATTGTGCTACCAAGGAAGACCAAGATTGGATAGAGTTTTGGACATACATGGATTTTTGGATGCAGACTGGACTAGATATCTGGATTGTAGGATATCTACAAGCATGTATGTGTTTAACATGTTTGGAGGAGCAATTAGTTGAATGAGCAAAAGACAACCTATAGTGGCACTTTCAACTACAGAAGTTGAATACATGGCAATGACTCATGCAAGTGAGGAAGAAATATTGTTACAAAGTTTGTGTTCAGGTATTTTGTTGGTACAACAAGTTGAAAGGATAGATTGTGATAGTCAGAGTGCAATTTTTCTGGCGAAGAACCCGTTTTATCATTCAAAGACAAAGCATATTGATATTCAATATCACTTTGTGACAGACATGGTTGAAGAAAAAAAAGTGTTGCTGATGAAGGTGGACACTTTGAAAAATGTTTCATATTCATTAAAAAAAATTGTGAGCACTGAGAAGTTCTCTTAGTGTAGAGGAGCCATGGGCATTGCTGCCCTGGATTGTTAACTATGTAACCTTGTAACCCCCTGTATGCAAAGAAAACAACAAGTGGGAGAATGTTGGGTATGTGTTATAGTCTTTTCATGACTAGCCATAGTGTCTGCTACGTTGTGCTGGGTGTGCAGGGGGGTTCAAGGGAAGTTCCCCCAAGAATTTTATTTTCCTCAGGAAGCATATCACATTTTTGCCTCATTTTTCGTGTTGCCTCGATTTTCGTGTCCATTGTTGGAAAGTTTTTCAGCACATGGTTTTTATCGATGGTTTTATATTTCTGGTCAAGGAATTAGGGTTGTTGACTAATCCAGGTAATTGGGTTATGGTTTTGGATGCTGTTGGATTCTATATGTATATTGTACTGTAAACAATGTATCACTATGAATGAATATAGAATATGTTGGTTTTCTCGGTTTGGGTTTCCAGGGGAAAAATCTCTGTGTATTGTGTGTATTTTCCATTACATATTTTTTGTTCTTTTATTGAAAATTTGTTTTCAGTAAAATATTGTACAAGGTTAAAATCTACAGCCTTACAATAGCTAAAACTCCTTACAGTTGTCGTGATTCCTCTTCGTTGTTGCCACTCCAAGCACAATACAATTGTTCCAACTCCAAGTACGACAACATTGTTATGACATTGTTGTTGCAATTCCAAATGTGACATTGTTGCTACAACTTTGAGTGTAAAGTCCACCAACACAGTAGTCAATAATACAATCAACATCCAAGGAACACTCCTCACATAAGAAAGTGATAGGAGGCAAGTGGAAAACCAAAAGAGAAATCAGTTTTCCTACTAACTGTCGCTCAACTGATCTGAGTCGGCACATACCCGATCTTTACTAAAATTTGGAAATGCCAATGTAAACGTATGAAAAATCTATTTTCATGGTTGTCCATCCATCCCTTATTTTAGATCAATTGTACTATATAAACACCCCAACTCCTTTGATATAAGGAGGAATAATTGTTCTGGCGATAACATTTGGATGTTATTGTAACTTTCATACTTCTTCAATGTAATTTCCATTCTTCTCCTATTCGCATGTTGATGATCATGTGATTCTAATTTTGTAGCTCAATGCCCTTGTCTAAGGGAGTATGTACCCCTCCGTAGTCAGGTACTTCCTGTATATTAAAGAGTAGGGTTATCATTTCATTTCTGTTCATTTAAATTATGGAGTTATTTTATCCTTTTATATTGTTGCAATTCCATATTTTGTAGACAGTTAATTGCAATTCCAGTGCGGTTAATAATTATTTTATTTCCATTGTGAGTTATGCAACCATAAGATGAAACTCAGTGTTGAGTCGATTTTTATAAAATTTTAATCACAGGGATTGTTGCAAATCCCATTGTTGTAACTCGTGTTGCAACTTCGTTGATGCAACTCCACTTGCAACGTTACTTAATTATGTTTTCCTTCGAATTCATGACATTTTTATTCTTCAACAATTTGGTATTGATATTCTCTTGATTTTATAATCATCATTGAATGTACACATACACAATTGTTATAACAAGTCAAGATCATCATTTTACTTGAGCAAGTCACCATTAGATATTAGCATAAATTTACTTTCCGCAAGTGTGAGTTCCTTTACGCAAGTGTGATTTACTTTCCACAAGTGTGATTTCCTTTACGCACATGTGATTTACTTTCTACAACTGTGATTTCCTTTACACAAGTGTGATTTTATTTCTTTCAGTGTGATTTACTTTCTGCAAGTGTGATTTACTTCATGCAAAGCATGATTTACTCTTCATAAGAGAGAATTACTTTTCACAAGTGTGATTTTCTTTTCTTGCAACACAATGTTTATTTTCCTTCAATTTTAGAAGTAGGATATCTTGGTGACTTAATTAAGTATCTTGAAATCTCAACTTGTGAAATTTGAAGTACTACAACACCTTAGTGATTACAACACTACACTTGCATATACGGTGCATGACAATTCATAAGTAAGATACAACCTCATATTGATAATTAAATGTACAACTCCCTAGTTGATCATTAGGTTAATTAGGAAGTAATTGAAGAGTTCGTCATTTTTGGAGCCATTTTCGGGAAACTGTAAAAAATAGTAGTTTTTGTTTTAATAGTTGTGTGGATTTTCATTTCAGTGGATTGAGTGCTATGTTTTATTTTCAACAATTCATATAATGATTTTATAACCTTTTATATGCACAGAGTTAGAGATCAACAAGGTAGACTTATTATTTCATCCAAAACCCCCCGAAAAACTAACAGTGCATGTCAATATCAAGAGGCAAATGAGCACAATCAACCAAACTAACTATCCCCTACAACACATTTTCTTGCCAAAAAGAAGAATGAAATCTCTCCTTAGGAATTTGAGACTTTACAAGGGTCTATGCACACATAGGTTCCACCTTCTGAAGGGTTGATCAGTGAACAATATAACTCTAGGGAATTTGTATTTCCTGAAGTAACCGAAGAGACAAAGGACAACCTGCGAAGATAAATGGCACACAAAATTGTCAAGGAAGAAACCTCTAATTTTGGATTCCCAATCAGAGGATCGAATGAAGAGAATAAAATGAAGAACATCCCTCATTCAATCTTGCAAAATTTTCATGGGTTATCTAAAGAAGATCCCAACACCTTCCTCTTCGATTTTAACATACTTCGTAGAAGTTATGACTATGTGTTGGATGCCTAGAAATTGAAACTTTTCCCTTCCACATGCAAGGATGTTGCGCTAAATTGGTTCATGGGTCTTGGTGGGAATAACATCCTCACATGGGACCATGACGAAGACATTTATATAAAAATACCAAGAATACTATAAAGATAAATAAATAAGAGAGGAACTCTTCAGGATGGCACAACATGAAGAAGAGAGCCTTGAAGATTATGTTGAATGGTTACACTATAAACTGCAGAGGGAAAGGCAAGGAAATTTATCTCATGAAACATGATCGTGTATTTTTTATGAGAGGATTCTGAGATGAATGCATAGAACTTCTCAACCTTATGGGTGGAGGAGATGTCTCTCAATTGGAATATGATACTATCTTATAAATTTGTCGTAAATATTCCAGAGGCACATCAAATACAAGTAAAGGACCAAGGGATATACTAGAAAGAACTAGAAAAACTGTTGGAGGTGGAGTTACGAGGGAATAAATTGGAAACATGTTAGAGGACTTCAAGACTCACATACTTATTTCCTTGAGCTCCCAGTTGGATACATTACAAACGAGGAAGAATAAGAAAGAGACAAAATGAGCTTTGAATATGTTTTTCCCAAAGTGTAGGATGAACCATCCATGGAAATAATGTCCATTGGATTAGATCAAGGTTTGTGGAATATGTAGCGAGGACCATGCTACTCATAATTTTCCATCCATACATGGACTAAAATATATCTATAAGAAAGTATAGGAACCATATAATTTATTCTTAGTCTCTCAGAAGTGACCATGGCAGCCCAGACCTCAATGTATGATCCAAAATCAATCTTAGTATTTCAATTCATATCGGACTAACCCTTCCATGCAATATGATTCTCAAAAATGGAGTATTCAAATACAAAAATGGGTGGTTTCGCCTCCTCCAAACTAGTTATAACAACAAGGGTGGAGAAATCCTACTACAGGAGGACTTCAACAACCCATGACACAACCACCCATGCAACGTCTTCCTCCTCCCTAGATTCATGCATCGAAATCCACCCCTCCTTGACCAAAACTACCTACACAACCCATTCCCAACCCTAATAATGGAAGGCCAATCCAACCATCGCAAGTTGCTTGACTTGTTTCCTTCCCTACTTTTTACATCTCTTTCATGGACTGCAATGATATCCATATTCGATCTTGGAAGACTCTAACCAAGGAATAAACTCGCATTAGTATTGAATATTTGAATGAGGACGTTTAAAATGAATAATTGGAACCAAAACAAACTCAGGAGCCTTCGAAAGATGAGAATTCCCACCATGAACTTCAAAACCCACCCTATCTAGAAAGGTTACATATAGAGAAACCTTTTACTCATCCTGAGTTTTACTTCCTGGGAGAAGTAAAAAATGTGTGTGTCAAAATACCTTTATTTCAATCCATCAAGGATGTGCCCATATATTAAAAAGTGGTACAAGAACTTGTCTTGAGGGAACCCGGTAGAAAATAAATGTATCCCCGAACCATCCATGTCATGGGAAAATTGTATGACTTAATGATGAGGGGATTTTTCGCAACTAAATACTCAGATCCAGACAGTCCAGTAGTGAATGTAAAGATCAACAATACTCTCGTTAGTAACATATTAATCGACCTTGGGGTTTGCATCAATGTTATGACACATGAGACCATGAAATCCTAAGGTCTTACAAGCCTTAAGGAAACCCCGACCATACTCTAGCTAGCCAACAAATCAACCATTAAACCAGAGGGAATATTGGAATATGTAGTGATCTTAGTAGACTCATGGGAATATCCTGCTGAATTTATGGTCCTACAGCCAAAAACCTCTCTGGGATGGTATCCTCTAATATTGAGAAGGCCTTGGATGGCCACAATAGATACTTACAACGATTGTAGGTCAGGCAATATGACCATCTCCCACGAGACATCCAAAAAAAAATTAACACTCTATCCTCCCTCTAAGCCCAACATTTACCTAGAGATGCCACTTTGGGTTGACAAAGAATATAATGAGGAATAAGGAGAATCCCATCAAGTCCTCTCCATAGACCAATACTTATCCTTAAGAGATAAAACAAAGGATGATGCAATCAATGATTTTATTACTAATTCTTCCTTAGAAAACACACATATTCTTGAGCATGTGATGCAACCAAAGACACAATATTCTATAGCCTCAAGAAGCATATTTCCCATAGATCACAAATTCAAATAGAGAAATACCAAGGATCTCTTACAGAAACCATAGAAATCATCCCAAGGAAAACCTTGAAAATAAATCAAGGACTAATTGAACAACAAAAAGAGCGATTGGTTAAAGTGTTGCAAAATAAAAATGATTCCTTCTCGTGGGATTACTTTGGAATGAAGGGAATCCATCCTAACCTATGCAAACATCACATATATATTAAGGAAGGATCTCAACCCATATGCTAACCCCAACGTTGGATGAATCTAGCACTGAAGGACATAGTCAAATAGGAGATATAGAAATTCCTTACAACCAATTTCATCTACCCAATTTCTGATAGCCAATGGGTCTCCCCTCTAGTAATAGTACCAGTTGTTCCTGAGATTAAACTTAAGGCTCAAAGAGTAATTTCAGGCATCCAGAAAGTTAAAGAGAGTGTTTTTTTAAAGTTCTTTTTCTACCTTAGTTATATGAGAAAAAACCTTAAATGAAATTAACAGTATGGTAGCACAGAGGTCATATTTCATGTCTGAGTCAAAATTTTAATATCGAATGATGTGAGAGAAAAATACAAAACTGTAAAACAAATCAAGGCATCAATTGACGAAGAATATCACCTTGTTGCAGTGGAAGAAATTAGATAGTGTAACCTTGAATAAAGTATAAGATACAATAATCCACATAGTTCGCAGGTCTTGATTTACTCACAGTAGATGCAAAAGAAAAAATGCTTACTTAACAAATTACTGATGAAATACCATTACAGTAGTTATTGTACTAAATTGAAATAATTTTTTTATCAAGGAATGCATAAGAAATGCTGAGATATGGAAAAACAAAAGAAACACATAACCCAAAATAAAAAAATTTTGGAATCTCTGTTTGCACTTGTATTAATACTCAATAAGGAGAGTTTTCTCTATTACAATAGGCAAGAAGCAACCTTTGATAGGTCTTGAATCTATGTATTTATACAAACTGTCTCAACTCAAAACGATTGGACTTCTTATAATTAAAAATAGAAAATATTTTTGAATAAGGAAAAAAAATGTAAAATCTGAAGAGCTCCACTAGCGTTCTCCTCTGTCTCTTCGTCCGTTGGCAGGGACATTTCTTTTCCCCATTATTTAGCCTGGATACAACTATCGTTTGATATTATTGATGATTTGGCATACATTTTTGGCCTTTTTTGTTTGCTGCCATCTGTCCCTCAAATATGTGAATAACATATGTATGTTCCCATATTTGTTTCTGGATATGCTTGTTTTCCCATATTCAACACTGTTATCACTGAAATTTCATTCGCAAATGGTTACAAGAATCCAGCATCGTAAAAACAGTTATGAGGTCACCCATGGACCAAAATTACCACAAAAGCATTTCCAAAAGGTCCAAAACTATACAACCAGTGATAAAATTAAAGTGCACTATGACTACACAGGGCGCGCAAAACAAAAACACAGGAAACATGAACGTGCGCCCGATGCGTGACTGTGGTCGCTAAAAGCCACGCACATATGAGAATGGCGCATTTATGAGATTGGTCGGCCTCCCACCCATTTCTGGTTCAGCTTCCAAGTTGATTTGACATTCAAATCTCGACTGGATCTGACTGGGTGGCTAGTCAAAGACCTAAAAATGCCCTAATTAGCCTCTTTTCACACTATAAGCTGGTTGGACAATACCTCAAAGAGGTGCTATAAAACAAGGCCATGGGTGCACTTCATTTTTAAGGAATTCAATAGCAAAGTTATGCTGCTACTATTCTCTTGAGGAATCCTCTATTCTCATCAAGAGTATACTAGCACCATTACATTGGGCAATCCATCTCACCCCTTGAGTGAATTAGCTTGGAATTCTTTCACCATTTTCATTCAAAGTTGTAAGAAGAGCTTATTTGTGGGGGTCCAAGAGCCATCCCTTGGAGGAAGAAGGGACTCATAGTCCTCTTTCTTCTTGGTGTTTTCTTTCACTGATATAAACCTTGCCATTGGTGACATGAGTCTCATTGTTTTTTTGTTCTTATGTCCTTATGCTCAAATAGTTTAGTTGTTATTTTATTTCTTAGTTTAATTCTTAGTTGTTCTTTTATATTTCTTTCTCTAACCCTTTTCCTTACATCTGTCCTACTTAGAAAACCCAAATAAGCTTGTAAGAACCTCTGTTTTGCTCATCTAGGTGGCAAAAGAGGTGCAATAGATTGGCGACTCCATTAGGGAAAGGTATCAATTTCCTACCCCATTTGGGTTTTTATAGCTCTTCTTTTGGTTTATTTAACCTGCAGGTGCATTAACCGGCCCAAGCTGACCTGCAAAACATCCAATTCCAAGTTGAATTGAGAGAATTCCATCCATAATTTTCTTTCACGACTGTGTGTCAGTTGTGCATGGGTTTATTGGCCCACAGACGTGCATCGTGCACATGTGTGCCAAAATCACAGTGTTGTTCTGTGCACCTGGCCCAAAAGACCGTTTCAGTCTGCGCACAGGCGCTCAGTGTGCCTCTGTCTACACTGAGACCCGCGCACCTGTGCAGAAAAATACACATTGTAAGGTTTTTTGAGATTTGGGGAAGGCCCCTAGCCTTCTTAAAAGTGATTTCATGCATGTTGTAAGCTACACCACACTTAGTTCCCTCTTCATATAAAGGGATTAGTCAAAACACATAGGCACTTAGGGGGTTTAAAATCATTATTTCCTCCTTTGCTTGCATTTTTCCACATGGATGGCTTGCTTTGACTAAAAGTATAAGTTGGAATCATTTGTAATCACATAAAAGTTGCATTGGGACTAGAAGTTGGATAACAATCACTTAGTATGCTCTTCTCTCGCGCTTCCAAGCGACCTTGAGAATTAGAAAAATATTGTAAGACAATTTCATCTCCCTTAAAATGACTAAAACCTTTAGGAGAGGACAACAACCTCTCTTGGGACTCCTCTTAGTTTATTTTTCAAACATATATTAAGATTGTAACGGGCCCATACATGCCCACATGCTACAAAGATAGGATAGTGTTGAAATTTACTTTCTTAGATTAAATCACTAAGGAAGTTTAAAGGTTTTGTAACGGGCCCATACATGCCCACATGATCAAAATCTAGGATAGTTTCAAAGATTTTCTTAGATTAAATCACAATAGGGAATTAAAGGAATAGTAAAGGACCAACATGTCCACATACTAGTTTCCTAGGAAATTTTTGAATTACGCAAGGTTGTACCAAAGACACTTAGTTAATTAGGTAATCAACACTTGTAAGGACCAAGCGAAGTCCACATGCAGCAAGGTGACACCTAATTCATTAAAACATTGGCACACTTTCACTCATTCACACAAAAAAGTCACTTATCACTCACATAGTTTCTTTTTGAAACGTGGAGGTCAAAGTAAGTTTCCTCCAAAGGGATTCCGAAACACCCCACCCTTTTCTTGATGAAACTATCCACTCCCATTTAATTTCAACGAGGTTGGTTCACACCCCCAATATCTCAAACAACCACATCTAAATTTTTTCTAAAAACTCACTAATTTTTCCTCCACAGGAGGTGCCAAAAGAGTTTTTTTAGTCTAGGTAGGATTTCGGGGATAGGCATCCAAATAACTCCTCGTTATCTAGTTCTCACATTGTCAAAACAATAGAAGTTGTCAAATAGGGAACTGAAAATCCTCCAAGTCAAGTGTTCCTAACACCATAAGGAAAGGAGATACCCGTGAAGGGTTGAAGGCCGAGGTCTGGTTGTTCTGTGCGTCCCCCCTTGAGGCACCCACCTCTTGGACAGGATCCAGCCTGTAACCCATTTCTTAGGCCGAAAATCTAAATTCCGCACTTTGACCGAGGTACCTAGTGACAAAATTTTAGGACATCTACCCAGGTGGCAATTGTGGGCTGCAATTTCACCTTGATCGGATTTTGTGTGGCTATTGGGAAATATCGCCAGCTCTTTTAGGATATGCCCCCTTTACCCCTCATTATAACTGATTATTTCATCCTTCACTAGTTTCTCTTCCAGTGACTTCAGACCCCACCATTGAGTACTATTGGAAGGTCTAGTGCTATTTGAGAGGAAGGACGTTACGTCTTTTAGGACACGAGCATTTGTTTTCTTTGATTCCACACATGGACAAAACCCACTTATCCACATATATGCTTCTTTTTCAAAACACTTTATGTATGATGCACTTCTGATTACATTTTGATTTAGATATATATCATGTTAAGTTCAAAAATTGCAACAAAGGCTCTTGTTTATTTATTACTCTCACCACAATTTTCACACATCCACTTAGCTAGTCGGACATCATAGGGGAACCACATAACCCCCTTCATTCCAGACGCTTGCTAAACCTCCCTCCTATTCTAGGGGGAGTTACTAGTCTTTCCAACTCAGTGACACTACCTTCACACACTCCAGTGAGTGCCACTATCTTAGGGTTAGCTTTTCTTGGTTCCACATTACTTAGGTCCACTTCCCAAGTCCCTCCATCCACTCACTCTCCTCTACACAGAAGCGGGGGGCCAACTTCTTCTCAAAGGGGAAGTACCAACCCACCTAGTCCCCCTCAAGGGTTAGGTTCACAAAACACCCACACCATGGCTGGAGATAATCCTCCCCCCCCACTATAGATGCCATATTTGGCCTCTCTTAACATACTATATCTAAGAAAACTCACAAATGATCCTATATTGCATGACCCCACATGGCCTGCAATGCCTACCAAACTACCTTTAGACATCCCCAAGTTTGAAGGAAAGGCAGGAGATGACCCTGCCAACCATGTCACGACTTTTCACCTATGGTGCTCTTCCAACAACATTATGGATGATTCCATCAGACTACGATTATTTCAACGCACACTCATTGGCCCATCAGCCAAATGGTATGTAGACGAAAAATTGGGGTCCCATGCGACTTTTGAGTCCTTGGACAAAACATTTTTGACCTTCTTCCAATTACCAATCCGCCACGACAATGGTCTTGAACTACTCTCTAACTTCAAACAAACCTTAGCCACACATATTGCTGATCACATTCATGAGTGGCGTAGACGACGTAGTTTGTACAAAGCTGAAACCACCAAACAACAATGTCTTGACTGGTTTCTTAGATCACTTGTCTCTCTCCTCGGTAAAGATGTAGCTTCCACCTTCCCTCAATCTGAAGAGGAAGTCATCAGTAAGGCTCAACAATATGACCTCATCTATTCATAATCGGGGTACTTATACACAGTACTTCCTGATCTCCCAAAACCCGTGCCATTCGGTCAAGACAAACCCGGGATGTCTCACTCAACAGACGGATTTATGGGTAACACCACACACCACAGTCCTCAACCCCAACCACCACCAATGTATGGCACACCTCAATATCCACCGGCATATGGGGGAACCTCTTATTACCCCCCACCCCCTTATCAATAACCATACCCTGTTGCTATTCCTCCACCCATCAGTGGGCCACCACCGACACCACCAATACACCCACCTATCCAAACAAGTTCTGGTACCCCCTCTACCTCAGCTTATACTCCAAGTACTAGCGAAAGTGCCATGCCTTCCTACATACCTTACAGATCACAACTCCCATAGAATCTGTACTTTCCATTCCCTCGTCCTCCACAACCCATGGATCCCCTACACCCTCACGCTGGGGTGAATTTTGTTCAACCCTCTCCTGTTTATCAATATCAAAATTTCGAATACCACAAATCCTACCCACCCATTGAATAATGCCAAAAAGAAAGGAAGAAACAGGAACAATAAAAACCCAGGTCAAGGCAGGAATTAACCCCAACATAACCAACCTACTGGGGGCAACCAGAATCAAGGGAATCAGAACCCCCAGGGGGGAAATAACAATAAGCGTCAAGGGAGAAATAACAATACTATTAAAACCACCTTCCCTTGTGCCCTTTGTGGTGAGTTCGGTCATTATACTCATCATTGTCCCCAAATCGATGATTTTAAATGGCTGAAAGACTCAAACAGTCTACCACATCCTCCAGCAATGCTTGCCCCTCATCAGGTCCCACAAAAATATGTGCAACAACCCCCCCCAGCCGTACTGTAGAATCCCATTCATCACCAGGGTGTGATAAACACCCAACATGACACACAACCTACCCCACCACAGTTGGGACAGTACCTCAATCCAAACAATCTCGCAAATCGTACCATCCTCCTCATCAGTGAGGAAGAAATCCTTCTGCAAACACGTAGTCGTCAATATCGTGCACCTGCTGAGTCTCCTCTGACTCCCCCAAAAATCATCCCAACACCGACGGGACCCCCATTGGTAATTCCTCGCCCTAACGCCGAAACACCTCTTCGCATCCCTCGCATCCCATTGCGCAGGAATGTCCACAACCCCCAGGCTAAGGTGGCTCATAATTACAGTTTGGTGGGTGACTTAGCACAATCCCCAACTGCCATGTCAGTCTTAGAGGTCCTTCAAACTTGTCCCACTCAGCGAAAATCATTACTTTTCGCCTTGGGGGCAGATGACCCTACAGATACCCAACTCATCACATTTGATCTCGACAACAGAGAACCTCTCCTTCCCACTCTAATCACTTTTCAAATCCTAGTAAAAATTCAGAACATTACATTTCATCAGTGCATCATCGATGAAGGTGCATCCACATGCATTATGTCCAAATCTGTATGGCAGAAACTTGGTTCCCCCGAACTCATACCATCTGCCATTACCTTAAGAGCTTATGACGGACGACCATCATCTCCTGAAGGGCTCTTCCAAAATGTCCCTGTAGAACTTGGGGGCAAGACCATTCTCATCGACATTGAAGTTATCGATGCCCCACTCGATTACAATATCCTATTCAGTCGTAGCTACATGTACGCTATGAAGGCAGTTGCCTCTTTCGTCTTTTGAACGATGATGTTCCCCCATAATGGGAAGATCATTACCATTGACCAAGTCTCACATTATGAGCCTAACCCTTTTTCCAACATCGATAACATTCTCCCTCTCATCCACACGAGTCATGATGCATACCCACTCATCGAAATGGGTCCCAGAATTTTCAAAGACCCATCATTGTTAGGAACTTACCATGGTGCACCACCACTCCTTCATCCTTCCAATCAAGTATGCATCGTATCATCCAACGAAACTGACATAGAGGATACCCTTCCTCCTAGGGAGGCTTCTATCATATTTGACATCCCACTAGTCTTAGAACTCCCCCCTCACGAGCCTCCTACGAACTCATCGACTCCACCAGTCCACGATTTCACCTCTCCCCAAGGCCATATCCTAGTTTGGGAGATAGTTCCCCAAGCCATTACTCAAATCCCCTTCTTCTACCCTCCACCTGGCATACAAGATTTCCAAGTAGCCACAACGCTTACCCTCCCTAATATGGTGTTATCAATTCCATTTTGGTATTTGCATCCACCAGAGATGGTCCCTCAACCATCCCTTCCCCCCCAAATGGAAGGAATCCCAATTAAGATTCCCATACTCACTCCCACCATACCCTCTACACCCCCAATCACTACCCTCCCTGCCACAACTAGGGGCAAGCAAAAGAAGAAGGAGCCCACAACTCCACTTCCCACACGTGTCCAACCTCCTTGCGCGCTATGTGAGAAATATGGACACCAAACCAACAACTGCCCATCTCTACCCGAGTTACGAAACCTGATTCCACTCAATCAAACACCATCAACGCTCACCACTATAGCAAGTATTTCCGCTACCGCCCCTCACTCAAGTAGTAAAGGGCTATGAACCAAATTCGTTTGTGCTATATGTTCAAAATATGGCCATTATACACACCATTTCCAAACACTACCATGCTTCCGACAAACATTAGCCGCAGTACGCCAAAGCTTCCAGAATGAACCCAATCCTGCTACATTATCCTTACCAAAAATCACCGACATCCATTATGTCACGACTTCAGTCAATGAACATATGAGATGCCCTTTCTCTCTATGTGAATCCTTAGATCATTTTACATACCAATGTCCTATGATCATTGAATACAAGCAACACCAATTGACCCTGATTCAAACCCCTGCACCCCCTACAGAATCGATGGTTGACCTTACCTCATCACTAGAGATTCTTCATATCATTTCTCCTGAACTCGAGGCACTCTCGATGCCTCCATGGTTCTTGGATGACTTGTCTGAGGATTCACCCCCAAATCCCCCCAATTCTCCCATTCATTTCCTGATGAAAATTTTACATCCAACTACCACTGGTACTCCTCAGTACTTCGATATTCGGTTTATGTCGAGCAAACCATCACAATCTCATTTCGTCGTTCCCCCTGCTTCTTCATCACTAGGGGGCAACCATGTGGCGACAGTCACCGATATCACTCTTTATGACCCCTTGTATTCCCGCCAATTCCACTGTGACGAGGACATACTCGAAGAGTTAAACACCCCCGACTACCCATGGGATGCGCTACACTAGAGAGCGCTCTTCTTTCCACAGGAAGCCTCCACGCCTCCTAACCAACACCCCATATACGTGGTTGAAACAAAGTATTTTATCCCATCAGGGCATATCGACTGGTTCAACAACCCCATTCCTGCCCCTGATGCTTTTGAAGAAGGCAACATGGCCAAAATTTCCCCGACCATCAAAATATATACTTCCATAAAAAATGGATTCGTCGAGGAAATCACCATTGGCGCCGCTTGCACTCCTCGAGAAATCACTGCCTATAAAGCCCTCTTCCAAGAATATCGGGATATTTTTGCTTGGTCATACACAGAAATTCCTGGCCTTGATCCCTCTATCGTCGAACATCACATCAACACCTGACCTGAAATTACACCAGTTCGTAAAAAACATCAACCGCTACACCCATCCAAAGAAGCGACCATCAAAGCCGAGATTGAAAAATTATGCGCAACTGGGTTCATCTACCCCATTGCCTATACATCATGGGTTTCCAACCCTATACCCGTTAACAAAAAATAGGGCGCTATCCGCGTCTGCACGGACTTTCACGATCTCAATCATGCATGTCCCAAAGACAACTTTCCAACGCCTTTCATTGATCAAATTATCGACGACTCCACGGGCCACGAGGCTCTATCCTTCATGGACAGTTTCTCTGGTTATAATCAAATCCAAATCCACCTAGCCGATCAATACAAAACCACATTCACTACCCCTTGGGGTACTTTTGCATATTGTGTCATGACTTTTGGCTTAAAGAATGCTGGCGCAACTTTCCAACGGGCTATGACATACATTTTTAATGATCTGGCTCATATCATCCTTGCATACTTGGACGACCTCACAGCTCGATTGAAGAAACACACCCAACATCTTGTTGATTTACGAATCATCTTCCAACGATGTCGTTAGTACAACATCCGCTTGAACCCCCTCAAGTGCGTGTTCTACGTCACTGCGGGGCGCCTCCTTGGATTCATCGTTTCCCAAAGTGGTATTACTGTGGACCCCCTCAAAGTCCAAGCCATCACAAAAATTCCACCTCCCTGGAATTTACGTCAACTCCATAGCCTACAAGGAAAAGCTAACTTTCTATGGCGATTTGTCCCAGACTACGCCACTCGAGCACACGGTTTCCTTCACTTACTACGCCACGAAATCCCATTTCACTGGGATGAACATGCCCAAAAATCATTTGACGATCTTAAAATGATGTTGTCTAATGCCCCTTTAATTAGTTCAACTGACTATAATCACGACTATATCCTCTACATATCAACATCGACTGTCTCAATAGCAGGAGTTCAAGTTCAAATCAACGATGACGATCATGAGCATGTCATTTACTACATTAGTAAAAACCTCTCAGGGCCACCCTTGAAGTATAAACACAAAGATAAACTAGCCCTTGCAGTCATCCTCGCAGTCCAGAAACTATGTCATTACATTCTGCTTCGCACAACTAAAGTCGTAGAAGATTCCAACCCTATGCAATACTTGCTCAGCCATCGGCAAATTAATGGCAAATTTGCCCGATGGATCATTATCCTTCAGGAGTACAATCTTGAATTTTCAACACCCAAGAGAAAGAAAGCTCTTATCCTCGCCAAACTTGTCACAACCTTCCCCTTTGATACTACCAGTTCCCCTGTCAATACCGACTTCTCCGACGAACATCTCTTTTACATCACTTTATATGATCTGTGGTATGACGACCTACTCGTCTACCTATGAACCCAAAATTTTAGTAACCACCTCTCACGAGATGATCATTGTCATATTCGCCACCAGCCCCCCCACTATCTCCTCATTGGAGATACCTTATATTGGTGAGGGGTCGACACCATACTTCGTCGATGCTTGAGTATTGATGAGGCCGATAGAGTCTTGAATGACTGCCATAGCGGCGCATGTGGGGGCCATCTTTCAGGAATGTCCACTACCCAGAAAATCATCCGAGCAGGTTATTTTTTGCCTACATTGTTTCATGATTGCATTCATGCCATGAAGCATTGCGAGAAATGTTAGCTTTATGCCAACAAAGCACGAGCACCACCTGCTCTTCTCCACCCAGTCATTACTGTAGGCCCCTTTTGTAAATGGGGCATCGAATTCATGACTTATAATCCCCCATCCAACAATGGACACAAATACATTGTTGTCGCAGTCAATTACTTCACCAAATGGGCTGAAGCCATGCCCACCTTCAACAATACCGTTGACATTGCAACACGTTTCTTCTTTAATCACATTATATCCCGCTTTGGAGTACCACTCCAACTAGTTTCCGATCACGGGAAACATTTCGAGAATGAGATTTTTGTCGAACTCTCATCTCGGTTGGGATTCTCCCACAAGTTTGCCTCACCATATTACCCTCAGTCTAATGGACAGGTCGAAGCAGTTAACAAGGTCCTCAAGACCATGTTACATCGCATGGTTAATAAACATAAGACCAATTGGCATCATATGTTATTTTCCATGCTATGGGCTTACCATACGGCCCTGAAAACGACCACTAGTTTCACACCATTTCATCTAGTCCATGGGGTTTGAGGCTACTCTTCCCATCGAGTGCGAAATTCCCACCTTGCACACCACAATTGAGCTATTACCTGACACTGCTCCAATGGAGTAGCTCTTGCTGAACTTAGAGTCCCTGGATGAAGATCGTCGATCTTCATTACAGAACAATGAGGCAGCCAAAAAATGGTCAAAGGCCACCTTTGATCGCCATGTCAACCTTTGCTCATTTCATGAAGGCGACCTCATCCTTTCTTACGATATCGCTCACGATACCTTCGGTCATGGAAAATTCGAGTCACTATGGCATGGCCCCTACATTATCCAACATTGCCTCACCAAAGGTGCATACATCCTTGCTTCCCCCAAAGGCCTCTCTCTCAAAGAACCCGTCAACGGGTTATACTTAAAGAAATTTTACGCCTAAGTGTAGCCATTCTACTTTAGGTTATTTATTTTATAGTGTTTTTAATCTTTTTCCATCCCTCACATCTAAACTATCATTTGTGCTATTGACACATGCTTCCTCCATTGGCCTACCACATCGGTTACGCCGACGATGCCAACCATTGGACACAAAATCTTGCTTTGGAAGCTTGGGCCCTCTATACCCCCTCACATGAAATGCTCCACTCTAGCGGCATATGTTTGGGTTCAACAACCAACAACAAAGCCGAATACACTGCCGTCATTGGCCTCCTCGCCGATGCCCAACATCATCGTATTCGTCACCTTAGCGTCTTTCTCGACTCTCAACTAGTCGTCCTCCAACTCAACAATGTGTACCGTGTCCGCGATCCTTGCCTCTTTCGAAAATACCTGCAAGTTAGAATTTTATCTCGACATTTTGATTTCATTACATTTACACATATTCCAAGACAATTTAATCAAATTACAGATAACTTAGCTAACATTGTGTTAGATTGGCATATATCACATCAAGATACCTCCACACACACATAAACCATCAAGAACCTGTCATAGCATATATAGATTAGACATCATCAACACATTAAAAAACACATGTAAACATCACATAGATCCCAAAATGTATACTCATATATATATAAATCAATCAATAGTGCCATCAAAATATTTACATACATACATCATACAAAATCCGCAGGCCAGTGGAGCACCTTGGTACAAAACTGGTCTCACTACACCAAAATGGGCTCACCAGCCTATATACAAGATACAACCATACATAGAGCAACACTCAAGGTGCCTCTAGAGCACCACCTCCTGCCCCTCCCTCAGGCGGTGGTGCCCCACCCACTACTGGTCCCTCTGGACCAGGAGGTAACCGCCTAGTCATCAAAACACCTGCTACTGCTGCTTTCCGCACCACGACCCGCCACGTCGACGAAACTCCCACACACTGCTCCAGGATGCCCTCATCCTGGATGCGCGACCACATGCACTTAGGCACGCCCTGTAGCACCACCTCCAGGTGGCGACGAATATCCTCAAAATCTCCCCTGGCCTCCGCTGGAGGAGCATGTGATGGCCTGACACCTGGGTCATCAAAATGACGTCTCCTCACTGCTCTCTTGTCATAAGCTGGTCTCACCTCAACGTCCTCATGCCGATGTCTCTCTCCTGCCCCCGACCCTCCCCGTGGATGTCTCCCTGGCTCCTAGCGAGCCTTTGTCCCCCCTACGGGTGCACCCATGCGTGGCTATCCAAATAATAGGCGTGCACCCGTGCGTTCATATTTCTGGATCGCCCGCGCACTGGGGGGCCCACACCCATAAAACCCCCTATATGACCCTCTGTACAGACCCTGCCCATAAATTGAAAACCTACTTCTATGCAGGATGATAAGACTACTAACCTAAAGCTTGCTGGTCCCGAATCGACTGCCTCATCCTCCCAAAATCTCCAAATCTCCTCTAAATACTTCTCATCCAGTCACTCTGGCAACAAGTACAAATGAGGTGGCAATGTGGGCCTTACAACTATATATAGGCCTTTCTGTCAAACTTCCAAAGACCATTCCGGGAGCTTCGGGTGTCTGTTTTTCGATCCGTCTTCAACCACAGGATCAACATCCCATCATCTACATCAAGACAATCCCCAGGCCACTTTTTATCCTTAGCCCCCGAGGCACCATTTTTTCATACCCTATCCAGGTACGCATGCTCATGTTCAAAATTATCAAATAGCTTCTTGTATGTTCGATTCTCTTCAGATATTGTTCACGTCGAGTATTTGGTTTTCATGTGTGCAGGTACTGGGTCATCATAAATCAATGCAACCCCTTCAGGTATATAATCAACACTGACATGTAATCATTCCCTTTGAATCTCAATTGCATCTCCAATCACACCCTCTGACATTTGCCTCTAGGATCCCCATCTCTGGCTCTGCAGTACTGACACCTCCATTGCCTCTCAGGTACTATCACCCAGTAGCACTCTCCCCCACATGAGTTGTCTCATTCATAACACCCTTTTGCACTTTGACACTCATGCCATTTTTTTTTCAACCCTTTAGGGATGGGAGTCCCGATAGTCTTATATCATTTCGCGAATCAACCACATACTCCTTCTCCTCATTTTGATAGATTTCCCAATGGACTCCCAGATTATCTCTTCAAGGTTCTATTTTGACTGCACCTCTGCAGTATCATGAACCCTCCATTTCATCCACAATCAGTTTGCCCATCTGCAAATTTCCCTTCATTTCATCTACCTCATACAGAAACCCAGCCATGGGGCCCCCACCCTCCACCAATTCTTTGAGCAAATTGTGCCCTAACCGGCCCAACCATATTGCATTGGGGCACCCATTTCTGTATTTGTACACTCATCCCAAATTATTCTTTATTTATTTGGTACATTGCAAAAAGCCTTTGTTTCCAACATTTACATATATTTTTGTCATCACCTTTGACGACCTTTTGCTCTTTTTGGCAAACGCAACCCATGTCACCCTTGGTTGGGGCACTCCTTATCATCTACCCTTGTTGACATCATCCATATACTCTGAGTATTCCACAGGCCACTTACCTCTTCCCTCTGAGTTTGTTCACTTTGTCCCGCCTCTGGCACAACTTATCCCATGTCTTGTTGTCCCCCTGACACTCGACCTAGTTGAACGATTGCGGCCACTTCTACTTCCCACATACCCCCAACCAAGGGTAGTCTTGAGTCTCCATACATATTGATTTCATCCATGTACCTCCTCAGTTCCTAACCTCACCTAGTAGATTTCACGAAGCCCTTTTCTTCTCGGAGTCGCGTCCCCCTTTTTTGTCGACATCAACACAGTCACTACCTATTTCTTCCACATATTTCTTCCAGATGTCACTGCCTACTGTTAAGAGTATGTTCCTCCGTAGAATTTTCTTCTGCCTTTATCACGACCACCCCTGAGGGCACTGTAGTTGTCTACATCAACATACCATTCCTTTTTTGAGTTACATGACACGAGCATGGGGCATGCCCACCTCATTTGTACACAGTTTGTTTTTACACACCTTATGGAAGGTTGGGTTCTACAGGTTCCCTTCTCCCTCCAACGGGTAACTCTTGACAATCCCACTATCTCTCTCTCTTACAATGACACTCTCAGTAGAAGAAACATCGATGAATTTCGGCTATACATATGCTCCTAACCTCATCCATCAGGGGGCATCTATTATCATTGAAATTTCGTCCGCAAATGGTTAAAAGAATCCAGCATCGTCAAAACAGTTATGATGTCACCCATGGACAAAAATTACCACAAAATCATTTCAAAAGGTCCAAAAATATAAAACCAGTGATAAAATTAAAGTGCACTATGACTACACAGGGCGCGCGCACATGCGCAAAACAGAAACGTAGGAAAAGAGCACACGCACTCGATGCACGACTATGGTCGCTAAAAGCCGCACACATCTGAGAACGACGCATTTATGATATTGGTTGGCCTCCCACCCACTTCTAGTTCAGCTTCCAAGTTGATTTGACACTCAAATCTTGGCTGATCTGACTGGGTGGCTAGTCAAAGACCTAAAAATGCCCTAATTAGCCTCTTTTCACACTACAAGCTGGTTGCACAATACCTCAAAGAGGTGCTATAAAACAAGGCCATGGGTGCACTTCATTTTTAAGGAATTCAATAGCAAAGTTATGCTGCTACTATT
>SNQJ01S0074857.1:0-37174 GCA_010110895.2 Picea sitchensis
GTAAAAAGGCCTTCCGAGCCTCATTGTAATCTTCTTCTCGTGAATGCGCGCTGCTATCACATCTCTTCTCAGAGATAAGCCGCCACCATTCCAACAAGCTTGTTTCCGCTGCATTTTGCAGTTTCAGCTTATTTTGTTATTTAATAGAAAACCAGTTTTACTGTATCTCTGTTATTTTTGTGTTAAGTACCTGCTAATAATCGGTATTCATTTCGTTCTACTCATAAAATCCGGATCACTTGATGTCTATGAGGTTTTTGGAGGAGAAAAGGTCTCTATAATAATTGTCAATTCCATCACATGCCCCTCCCCAAGCCTCTTCAGAATTAAGAATGAGATTGAAATCCCCAGCTATGATCAAATTTTTAACAGATAAAATGCCATTGTCTTCCACTGAATTCCAAAAAGTTTTATGGGCTGAGCATGGACCATAGATATTAAGCAAAGTAATCTCTTGATTATTTAAAATACTCCTACCTGTTAACATAATGCCACCCACTGTGAGAAAGGGTGTCAATTCAAATAAACTTGGGTCCCAAGCTACAAGTAGACCCCCAGAAGTACCCACCGAATTTACGGAGCAAATAGCCCAGGAAGGGTGAAAAATATAGAAGAAATCCCTAACTTTCTGAGCGAAAACCCGAGTTTCTTGAAGAAATACAATCTCATGTTTTATTTGATTCATCAAACAACGAAAGGAAGCAACTTTGAGGGTGCCCCCAATCCCTCTAACATTCAGAGAGAGCAATGACATTACTTTTCCCTAGCCAGGGATTTCATTGCTCTAAGAGGCCCATTGTCAGTGGAAGAAGTAGTATTCTCTGTAGTCTTTTCAGAACATTGAGAATTTTTTTTTCGACAAATTCTAGTTTTTATAGGTGAGAGTTCTAGAGCTATACCCCTAGACCACACGAAGTTTTTCCAATCCCTCACTGGAATAGTTTTTGAACTAGTCGCCTCCGAGGACCCTGTGGGTTATAGAATCCTTTTCCCAAAATAGGTAGAAATTTTTGTAGCTTCTTTGTTATCCCTAATGAAGGGTAACAATGAGTCAAGAATGAAGTTGAGGTTAGTAGCATCCTCCTCGGGTTCCCTAAATCCATGCACTATGGTTGTTTCATTAACCTCAAGCTGAGAGGAAGAGGGAGTGGGATCTGAATCCCTCGAAAAATCCAAATGATTGATAAGAGGCAGAGGAGATGTAGTGGGAGGGAGAGAAGAAGGAGGTGACCCTGAACCTGTAATAAAATTGTTAAGATGTAGGGGAGAGATGAAGGAGTTGAACCTGCACCATTAATAAAACCATAAGCCATTTTAGGATGCTTACCCACTTCTTGTGCATGTGTCATTGAAACCCTAGAAGGAGTAGAAGAGTCAATACATCCTCCCGTAAAAATGTTGTCGATAGTAGTAGACCAGGACAACTATCCTAAGTTATCCAAGGCTTCCTTTTCCCACAAAGTTAATGAAGAAAAAAGTGAAGGGCAAAAGACACGTAACTTACTTGATAGTGTGTTCATAGACTATGAGGTAGGCCCCGTCCCTGATGGACCGAGGACTGGTATTTCATCCATAGAATCTGTAACGTTCCCCCGGCCACCCGCAGGCTGAGGTATGCCACTCCAGAGCAACCTCTCGTGCTCTGACACCAGTCGGTAACATTCCCAACCTTTAAAGGCCAGACCATGCTACTCTAGGGAACTTTTTCGTTCCCTTACTGCGGAACATACGGTAACATACCCATTAGTCAACTGAGTTATGCCACATAAATTTACTCTTTAAACTGCATGCATCTAAAACATATACATACAACACTCTTGTGGAAGCTTAACATATAAACATAAACAAACAATTAATTTCTATAAAATATGAGTTTTATACTAAAATAATAGTAACTACAGATATGCAACATCTACAGGGAATTACCCATAAACATACGGGCAATTATAATCACATATATGATAAACCGTAACATAGGCATGTAAATAACAGAGAAGCATATCATTTTATCATACAATTGGTACTTATCTTAGAAATATTGTCACCAACTCCGTAAAGACCGTTCACGAACCTCCCATCCATTGACTACACTGTTCATCACTCTCAACAAAGTCAGCCCCGAGCTGGGACTGAACTCCACCCAGGAAAAAGGGTTCCTATCCAGACTAAGGCTCATGGGCAATAGGAAACAATCTGTCTCAGGTGCTCACTCAACTAATAGCCTACAACCTCTCATTCCCCACATGTCTGTCCCCACATGTACACCAACCGAAAAGGGCTATGGGAACAAGCTCCAGAATGGTGAAATGGTTGTGTCAAGGATAATGGAATGCATGAGTGAAAATGGTCATGGAATCATTGACTGGATAACTGAGTGTGGAAAGAATCATTGTGAACTCTTCGTGGAAGTCATTGTGCGAAAATATGGTCGGGCTGCTGGTAAGGTATCCCTTGAAAAGTCACCAAATGAGATAAGTTCCCCCACGATATGAATGCATGTCCCCAACTTGATACTTGTCATATCAGAAGTTACTTTGGTCCACTTGTACCCAACTTTAGAACTTAGGATAAAATAATTATCCATACGTTATGCTTTAGGAAATATTAATATAATATTCCCTTGATTTTTTGCCCTTCCTTTCCCTAACTGGTGAAGTTCAGTCCCCCATCTCTTTTATCGTGGTTGGTCTATGCGCAACGATGCATTTTATATTAATCATGAGTCATGTACAAAGTAGGCTCATTTCCCTTTGACATCTAGGTGTTCCGGCCTAATACCAAAACATAAGCATCCCAACTTATAATAATCGACTCACCAGCCTATAACACATATCATATACATGAGGCTCATTGTCCTCCATACTATGCACACCTTAGTTTCTGTGTGCGGTATCTTGGAATGTGCATATTACATCATTTTACTGCGCAGTTCATGCACGCACTATGCCACATGACGTGCATTACCAAATGAGTTCAAAACAACTCACCAACTTAAGTACATTTATATTACATTTACAATTGGGTTCGGCCAAGGGATATTACAATCCCTTCCCCTTATTTATGCACTGTCCTCAGTGCATCATACGCCCATATATAACAGAGTTTTAAAAAATCTTCAAAAATATGCAGGTATTCCGTCCGCATTGCATCTTCATGCCCCCAAGTCGCATCCTCAAGACCGTACCAGGTCCATTGAACCTTTACAAGCCCTATGGCTCGGTTCCGGAGCTGTTTGACTTTCCGGTCCAAAATGCACAGCGGATGCACATGAAAAGCGCCTTCTTGCTCCACCTGAATCACATTCCAATGAATAACATGATTAGCATAAGGCATATATTTCTTTAATAGTGATACATGGAAGACATTATGAACATACATAGATGCAGGAAATGCAATCATATAAGAAAATGGGCCAATCCTCTCTAGGACTTCAAAAGGGCCACAAAATCTGGCTTCCAACTTGGCGCAGATTCCCAACTTTAGGGAACTCCTGTTAGCTTTCACTTTTAGGAAAACATGATCACCCACTTTGAATTCTCTGTGGGTTCTGTTCTTATCGGCATAACTTTTCTGTCTGTCTTGGGAAACTTTTAAATTTTGCTTAATTTTTGTCATCTGGTCCTCCATTTCCCTGAGCAACTCTGGCCCAACTATTGTCCTATCAGCTGGGTTATCCCAACTCACTGAAGTATTTCACTTTCTGCCGTAAAGTGCTTCAAATGGGATCATCTTCAACTATGCCTGATACCCATTGTTGTATGGGAATTCTACCAAGTGTAGGTAGTCTTCCCATTTCGATGGTTTGTCCATCACATACATTCTCAGTATATCTTCTATCACCCTGTTCACCCTTTCTGTCTGTCCATCAGACTCAGGATGATAAGCAATACTAAAGTTCAACTTCGTTCCAAATCCTTTGAACAATCCTTTCCAGAAATTCGAGGTGAATTTCAGGTCTCTGTCGGATACAATTGTTTTAGGAATCCCATGCAATCGTGCCACTTCCTTCATGAAAATATCAACAACCTTTGCTGCCTTGTGCGTAGTTTTTAGTGGAATAAAATGGGCAGCTTTCGTAAGCTTGTCCACCACCACCATGATCGAATCATGCAACTTGCCTGTTCTAGGTAATCCTGTAATAAAATCCATTTTCACCACTTCCCACTTCCATTCAAGAATGGTTAAAGGTTGCAGTAATCTTGTTGGGTGCCTATTCTCAGCTTCACTTTCTGGCATTCCATACATCTAGCGATGTACTCGGCGATCTCTTTCTTCATAGCTGGCCAAAAGTAATGTCTCTTGATCGCTGCCACAGTTTTCTGATATCCTCGGTGCCTTGCATAAGGAACATTATGCAATTCATGCAAAACCATACGTTTCAAGTCCTGGACATTTGGAACAAAAATCCTGTTCTAGTGCAACATTATTCCATCTATTCCCAACTTATAATTATCCACCTTCTGAAGCATCTTACTCTATTGTAGCATTGCTACCAATTCTTTGTACTGCAGATCTGCATTTGCAACTTCCATAATTTTGCTTTTAATATCAGTTTGGTACATGCTAATGGTTGTAGCATGTAATTCACGTGCCTTCCTATTGAGTGCATCAACCACTTTATTCTCTTTCCCCTTGATATGCTCTATATCAAAGTCATATTCGCTTAGAAAGTCTAACCATCTGCTTTGTCTAGAATTTAGATTTGGCTGTTCAAATAAATATTTCAGACCATTGTGGTCTATTCTTAGCTCAAACCTCTTCCCCATGAGGTACTGTCTCCATTTCCTCAAGGTATGCACTATGGATGCCAAATCCAAATCATGAGTGGCATAGTTTCTTTCATGATCCTTCAATTTCCTTGATTCGTAACATATGACAAACCCGTTTTGACTGAGGACTCCACCAAGTCCTTCATTACATGCATCAGTGCATACGATGAAATCTTCTTTTGGGTATGCGATCCTTAATATTGGAGCACTTGTCAAAAATTGTTTAAAGTGTTGAAAACTTTTCTTGCAATCCAGTGTCCATTGAAACTTCACTCCCTTTCTTTGCAAAGAAGTGATTGGGTGTTCAATCTTTGAGAATCCTTCAATGAATCTTCTGTAGTAGCTTGCGAGACCCATGAATGATCTCACCTCTACCACATTCTTCGGTGCTGACCATTCTCTAATGGCCTCTATCTTCTTAGGATCCACTGCTATCCCATCCTTTGAAATGATATGCCCCAAATAATGAATCTGTTTATGATAGAATGAGCACTTGCTCAATTTGACATATAACTGACGCTCCCTTAATACTTGCAACACCATCCTCAAATGATTTTCATGCTCTTCTTCTGACTTGGAATATATAAGAATGTCATCCAAAAAGACAATTACAAACTTGTCCAAATATTCTGAGAAAACACCATTCATTAAGAACATGAAAATAGCTAGTGCATTCGACAACCCAAATGGTACCACTGTGAACTCATAATGACCATACCTTGTCCTGGAGGCGGTCTTGCTAATATCTTCTTCTTTAATTCTTACCTGATGGTATCCATATCTGAGATCTATCTTTGAAAATATCTTTTCACCCTTCAATTGATCAAAGAGGTCATTAATCCTTGGTACAGGATACCTGTTCTTAACAGTCACTTTATTCAACTGTCTAAAGTCAATGCACAACCTTAGTGTTCCATCTTTCTTTCTCACAAATAAGACTGGGGCACCCCAAGGTGACATGCTTGGGTGTATATACCCCTTCTTCAGAAGTTCTTCAAGATGCATTTGCAACTCCTTCAATTCTGGTGTACTCATTCTGTAAGGAGTCTTTGATACTGACGTTGCTCCAGGCATCAAATTTATAGAGAAATCAATGTCTCTCCTTGGGGGTAGTCCGGGTATCTCCTTGAACACATCTTCAAAATCTTCTAGGACTACATAATCTTCCAAATTCAGCACCTTATCTCTAGGTGTCTCTGCCAAATGAGTTGCAATTATTTGACATCCTTTTCTGTAACATTTCTTCAACTGCAATGCTGAAATTTCTCTAATGGTTACTGCCCTGGGAATTCCCTATACCTTCCTCATCCAGGCAAGTAAATGCTTTGTTGTGATAGTCTAAGAGAGTGTGATTTTGGTCCAACCAATCCATCCCAATTAGAAAATCATATGAACCTAAAGGCAAGATGTTTAAATCTGCCTTGGTGTTCAGTCCATTCATGTCTATGAGGCATGACTTAACCATCTCATTAACTTTTCTTCTGGCTCCTGTATCCAGTTGTACCAACTAGGATTTCCCACGCTTTCTTCTTGGTAATTGCAAACTTGCCACCATCTTAGGTTCTATATAACTATGACTAACTCCTAAATCAATTAAAATAGCAAGGGTTTGGTTGTTGATCATACCTTCCACTTCAATCGTGTGGGATTGATACTCTGCTTGCTTGTTGTCCAGGGCTGCATAAATCCTTGGCACATATCTTCCCATGTCCTCCACTATTTCAGCTCACTGTACATTGTGAACAACCCTACCTTTTTCACCTCTGTGAGGACAATCTCTGAACCTATGGTCCCCTTTACAACCCCAACATTGCATAGGTGTCTTTCTTGGCCCTTGACTCTCTGTGTCAGTCATTCTGGGTTCTTTAGGCGTTTGTTGTCCTTGTGGATTATTTCTAAGGAATGGTGGCTTATCTCCCTTCTTCCTCTGATCCATCTTGAATTTCTTATTGTCTTCCCAAGCCTTTTGGAAAGCTGGCCTTACTTTCTGCTGATCATATAGGCATTTATCTCTCCTTATGGTCTCTTCTAATGTCTTGGGATCATCATATTGTATCTTGTCACTAATGAGTGATGGAAATCCACTTAAATACCTTTGAATTTTGACTGTCTCATCCTTGATGAAAGAGACATACTTCAACAGTTCCAGAAACCTTCTCTCATATTCATCTATGGTCATACTTCCAAGCTTGAGTTCAAAGAACTCTTTCATTTTCTTGTCATAGTATCTCTTAGTCAAGTACTTCTTCTCAAAAAACTTCTTGAATTCCCTCCAAGTAACACTTTTCTCTACAATGTGTTGTACCTGCACAAGTTGATCCCACCACATGGATGCTTTTCCTTTGAGTTGATAGATAATGATTCTACCTTCTGCATGAGAAGAATAATTATGCAATTGAAAATACTTCCTCATGCCTAGTAACCAGGTTTCTACATCTTCATCCTTCTTGTGCTCACCATCAAATGTAGGAGGTTTTATTTTGTTCATTTCTCCTCACAACTCATCCACCCTAGATATTTTATACCTTCTCACCGGGGATAGACTCGAGCTATTGCCTGCTCTCTTATTGGAATGCCTTTGGGAATGATGGTGATGTCTACTAGCACCTTTTTCTTTTCTTTTCTCCTCTGAAGGTTTGTGACTCCTAGATTCACTTGAGCCACTCTCCTTAACCAATTTATTTTCTATTATGTTCAAACCCTCCAATAGCTTCATGTTGAAGTCATCCTGCTGCTCTTTGGCTTTCATAAGCCTTTCATTATCAGCTTTATGGCTTTGGAAATCCTTATGCAAATTCTTAATGGTCTCAGCCATATTCACATCTTCATTCCTTTCTTCTCCATGCTCATTGGAGTTCGTTCCTTCCATGCCCAAATGGACATCCACCCTTCTTCTCATCTTGATGACTGTAATTCCCCTATGCTTCTTCCATTCCTATGGACTCTGCACTGGTCAGATCTGATCGAGTTGTTGTTAATTCTGCAAAATGTGCATCCATTGAAACTTATCAGGCTAACAATTCAACAATTCATGAGAATATGCACCATTTTGATTCAATATACACATCAAAATTATCACTCCTGGTTTCCTGGTGTTATCACCACGACAATTCTAGATAAGACCTAAATCTTGAAAACACACACGTGCAGTGCCTTCCGAGATACACTTGTGCAAGAATATGGTTTGTCAAAAGCACTTTCGCCAAGACGCGGTATCATGTGTCTCAACATGTAAAATCCACCACTCGTGGAGTGGGCGACGGCTTAGTCAGATCACCCTGCTTCACTCGCTCGGTACTTCATAGCCATGTGACGTCAACTGAACACCGCCATGTAATGAACTCAAAAGATAATCATTCAAAATGGATTGGCTGAGCATGGCAACACAACGTTCTATACGCAATCCATATGCGCTTCATAAATGGAATTCTATAATTACCACTCCCCAAGTATGAAGATATCTGCGTATCCATAACCGAAGTAATATCCAAACTGCTCGACTTTCTGCTCTCTGTAAAAACACCTTTCGGTATCCACAACTTGAGATACATTAACAAGGCTAAATCGAGTGAAACTGGTTATTCAAGCAACATGCTAGGCTTTCCTGCGAATCAGGAGGAAAGGGTCCTTGCGCACATCCTAGCAACTAAGTTTCGCATAGAGATGGCTATAGAATCGCGGTTGGAAGTCAAGTTGAATTCCACTATGAAAGATTTAGTCATCAACATGCCAACCGCTAAGAAGAAAAGGAGAAAGCGACATAAGAAGGAGGAATCTACGGTTGAAGCAACCAAAAGTGTTGGAGAGAATCAACCGGTCTGGTTAGATTCTTCCTTAAAGGTGAATATCGCTAAGATGAAGTAAGTCTTCAACTAAAATAAGCATGTCTCAGCGAATTTTGAACAGACGGTGGCAGAGGTAAAGAATACCAGAGATGATAGGCCTGTTATTTAAACGACCCTTTTCACAACAGACTAACTGTTGTCATCCCCCTTTTGTAATTTTCTGATTAATACAACTATATAAATACAGAAACAAATTTTAGACTGTTTTATTACAATTTCTATCTGGTGATGTTATGAATCTTGTTTTCTTTTATAATAAGTTTTTCTTGTAATCTTATATTTTATTTTCATCTGTCTAAATTGGAGGAAATTAAAAATCAGAATTCTTTTTAATTAGTGCTTCGATGTGGTTGTGTGTTTCTTTTTCTTTTATTATTATGCAATTTAAAATCTGACTCGTCGCCTTCCAAGCGACTTCACACGCACTAAACTTTGACATGTTCATTTATATTTATCGTGCATAGCGATATCACAAGGTAAAACGCTTTTCCGTGCACCTAAATCTATTGCGCATTTCTTCTTCGTCGCACCGACAACTTACACACATTACTCTTGCGTTGTGAATCAATATCCACTGCGCACAGTTTTGGTACCACACACCGATATTCCACATGCATTTCATCCTATGCATGCACCATGTCAAGTTTAACATATTCCATAGCGCCCCAATTATCTGCGCACACTACTGAATACACCGTCGTGAAACAACTTATACTCATACTTATGCATGTACCGACAAAACTCCTCTGCGTTAAGCAATACTTGCACACCCCATGTGCACATTACTATGTGTGTGCTCACCGCGCAAGGCTAAATTCAGCACGTGCATCTGCACATAATGATCTTCCACGCGGTGCCACCATTTACCACGCACATTGGCACACCAACGTTTTTCCGCGCGGTACCAAAATTTACCGTGCATGCCAGCACGCCAACCTTTTTCATGGATACTCCGTGACTCCAATTTTTGGTCACCTCGAAGTTACTCTTCTTTGAATATTCGCTTGAACTGAACCCCTCTGGCCCATTCAAGCTTAGTGTTGAATTGAAGCTCTGATACCAATCTGTAACGTTCCCCCAGCCACCCGCATGCCAGGGTATGCCACTCCAGAGCAACCTCTCATGCTCTGACACCAGTCAGTAACATTCCCAACCTTTAAAGGCCGAACCATGCTACTCTAGGGAACTTTTTTGTTCCCTTACTGTGGAACATATGGTAACATACCCAGTAGTCAACTGAGCTATGCCACATAAATTTACTCTTTAAACTTCATGCATCTAAAACATATACATACAACACTCTTGCAGAAGCTTAACATATAAACATAAACAAACAATTACTTTTCGTAACATACTACTTTTATATTGAAATAACAGTAACTATAGATATGCATCATCTACAGGGAATTACCCATAAACATACAGACAATTATAATCACATATATGATAAATCGTAACATAGGCATGTAAATAACAAAACAACATATCATTTTATCATACAATTGGTACTTATGTTAGAAATATTGTCACCAACTGTGTACAGATCGTCCACAAACCTCCCAGCCATAGACTACACTGTTCATCACTCTCAACAGTGAGTCACCCCCGAGATGGGACTAAACTCCACCCAGGAAAAAGGGTTCCTATCCAGGCTAAGGCTCATGGGAAATAGGAAAGGCTCTGTCTCATGTGCTCACTCAACTAACAACCTACAACCTCTCATTCCCCACATGCCTGTCCCACCCAAGGAAGTGTGCCCCTTCTTTGCCCAACAGTCCCTCGGCTTCCCCACTTCCCTTCTAGGGCTTCAACAATAGGTTGGAACGGAAGTCTTAGAGCAATGTAGCTGCAGTTTAGCACCTTTGGGAATCAATCCCCAACAATTCTCTCGCTAAGAGAATTGCTCACGGGCCTGGCAACCCGCTTCTTGAATTCTGCTCCAAGCTAACCATGTACACCAACTGAAAAGGGCTATGGGAATAGGCTCCAGAATGGTGAAATGGTTGTCTCAAGGATAATGGAATGCATGAGTAAAAATGGTCATGGAATCATTGACTAGATAACTGAGTGTGGAAAGAATCATTGTGAACTCTTCGTGGAAGTCATTGTGTGAAAATATGGTTGGGCTACTAGTAAGGTATCCCTTGAAAAGTCACCAAATGAGATAAGTTCCCCCACGATATGAATGCATGTCCCCAACTTGACACTTGTCATATCGGAAGTTACTTTGGTCCACTTGTCCCCAACTTTAGAACTTAGGATAAAATAATTATCCATACGTTATGCTTTAGGAAATATTAATATAATATTCCCTTGAGTTTTGGCCCTCCCTTTTCCTAACTGGTGAAGTTTAGTCCCCCATCTCTTTTATCGTGGTCGGTCTGCGCACATCGATGTATTTTATATTGATCATGAGTCATGTACAAAGTAGGCACATTTCCCTTTGACATCTAGGCGTTCCGGCCTAATACCAAAACATAAGCATCCCAACTTATAATGACCGGCTCACCAGCCTATAACACATATCATATACACGAGGCTCGTTGTCCTCCATACTGCGCGCACCTTAGTTACTGCACGTTGTATCTTGGAATGTGCATATTACATCATTTTACTGCGTAGTTCATGTGCGCACTGTGCCACATGACGTGCATTACCAAATGAGGTCAAAACAACTCACCAGCTTAAGTACATTTATATTACATTTACAATTGGGTTCGGCCGAGGGATATTACAGAATCCACCTCCATCATGTATTTCGGAGGATCTTCCTGTAATAGGGTATCTTCAGACTTTTCCTCACTCACCTTGCCACTGCAATCCCTTCGGAGGTGGCATGTACAGTGACACTAGCTACATCTGAAGGGGATACCCTGATAGTCTAGTCTCTGTTTAATGTGTCGCCCTCACCATTCAATATCCAAAACTTCCAGGAGTCCCTCATGAATATCTATTTCCTTGAAGAGTTTGTTAGTGCCGATGTATCCAGTGAAATGAAACGCCCCAAGACGTCCCCTATGGCCTTAAATGCCCCTTCATTCCATAAGTGCATAGGCAGTCCCGACAAGAGGACCCAGAGATGTCTGTGTTGAAAGTGCTCAGTTAATGGATCAAAATCCACCCTCCACCTTTTCAGCATTAAGCTACTCCTACCCAGAACCCAAAACTTTTTCAGTAGAAGAGAGACATCCTCCGGGGATTTGAAAATGAAGCCCATCCATACTTTTGTAAGGTATAGTATCTCAGGAGCATACCCAAGGATAGGAACCTAGTTCTGTAACACCCATTCCAAGACAGGTCTATCCGCTAGGTAGGAGTAGGCTAGATGACCTACCAGTCCATACAAAGCCATTCTGCAAGTTTCTTCGAGGCCCACATCATCCCCTAAAACCATCCAACAAACTAGCTTATTTGGCTTCCAAACTCGTTTCCGAATCCCAGTCTGACTTGATTTTAAGTGTGAGTAGTTTGGTCTGTCAATCATTAGATCCTTCTGGTCACCTCTTCTTTGGTGAGAACCAGGCTTAAGAAGACATGAGGTATGTTGAGGGAAAATAATCGGTGAACTATCAGCATGAGAGTTAGTGTGTAGAGTAGAAGGATTCGAGGCAAAACCTGGTAAAGGGGCTAGGTAGGGAGCGTAATCGACAGTATGATGGGATAATGAGGTAGTCAGATGAGAGGGAAAGGCTGAGTGCTTTTCTGCATTGTCTGCTTTTTTGAAGACACCTTCCCAGTGCCACTCTACTTCATCCAACGGGTTCATAAGTGACTTGATGTCTTTGAGGAGGTCATCATTCCTTCCGGAATCCATAGGGTCAAACGTTGCTTAGAACTGTGCAATAAAAGGTTAAANAAAATCCCGATGTGGTACGAAACTTGAAGTTCAGTAGATCTCTCAATGTACAGTCACGAGACTGCCACAAAACATGGACCAGTGTCGTGGTTCTCGGTAGTGTCTTGGTTGTCAATGTATCCATTGCAATTGATGTCGCGAGTTCGATTAACGACAAGAGAAGAAGGTGAAGAGGAGGATAAGGCGGTACTATATAATACTCCAAATTTAGTAAAGGTTAGCACAATGATATTATAGTAACATGTATATATATGGGAATATATAAAATAAAAGATGTAAGATTATTACAAATTGTCCAAGGGAGTCGAGAAGAGCGACGGAGAAAGGATAAGGAGGATAAGTTTTTTTTTTTTTTAGTATTTGGAAGGGAAAACCACCAAAGGAAGAGGATAATGTTATGGGTGATTTAGTATTGAGACTTATGGGATATTTAGTATTGACATTGGCATTTGGAGTTGATATTTTGGAAACATTGGGGTTGATAAATTGAGTATTGAGATTGAGATTCGGACTTGGTATTTTGGAGGACATATTGGGGTAGTGATTTTGGAACTTAGGGCACGAAAGACCACGAGCTAGGGAGCACTGTAGCTAGGGAACATTGTTCCTAGTTGGCTGAATAAAAATCTAGTTTCAAGCGGGTAGTTGAGAACGAACAATAAACAACAATGATCAAAGAACTTAGCAAACTCTTGGAGTGGTATTTTACTATTCCAATATCTATGTAAATTTTGGAGAAATTATTAATTTATGTTGTAGATAGGGTTATAACTAAAATTTGTGGATAAATAGGGTTATAACTAAAATTTGTGTTGCAGAATTGTAAATATTGATACCTAATGAAATCCTAGGATGAAATGCAAATTCAGATCAATTAATTTATCATGAAGAATATGAAAATTCAAATTTATAAAGACAAGTTTACTACAGAGTTATTTGAGGCATCTGAGGCCTTGGTTATGGGCAACTCTGAGGCATCTAAGGCCTTGGTTATGGGCCTTATAGATGGTATCACAACTAGTATTAGAGTCTAGTTTAAAAACTCAAGCCTAGAACCACCTACACATTTAATAGAAAATTTGTGTTGTAGATCTTAAAAAAAAAAACCCCAAAATCCAGAATTTATTTTCATCCTTAAGCTTGACAAGGACTTGCAACTTGGAACTGAATTCCATATTGCATGGAAGATAACACTATCAACCCAAACCCCCCCTTGTTTACAACCGTAAAACCCTTAAAATTAACCCACAACTTGTCCTGAAATGACCCCAAAACCTTAAGAAAACTACCCAAAGAAACTCTAAAGAAAATAGAGTTTGCAACATGAAAATAGACCTTACACCCTCATGTCCCATATTCCATCCATATGTACCTATAAAAATCCTTACCTACAAAGGACAAACAAAATAAAATAATTATAAGGGTTAGATGACAAAAATCTCTTAATATAAATGGAGGATTAAGAAATATGAAAAAGGAAAACAAAATATAATAATATAATTATAAGGGTTAGATGACAAAAATCTCTTAATATAAACGGAGGATTAAGAAATATGAAAAAGGAAAAATTTCGATGAGAAGAATCTATTAATATAAATGGAGGATTACGAAATATGAGAAAGGAAAAGTTTAGAAAAAAAATTAGATAACCATATATTTTAAATCTACATACAATGGAGCCAAGAAATGAAGGCCAGGCGCCCGGCCATGGAGCCATGGCCGTGCTTTGACCTCCACTTGAAACCCTCGACAAAAATCGTGAAAAATGAACAAGACACAGAGCGGGGAGGGTTTTGTTGAGTTTACCAACGAGAGTGAGGAGATAAAGACATGTGGGCCTCATGCAAGGCGGCAAGTTACTTAACTCAGCATGTATCTTGAATTCGAGTTTTGTTTTATTCTTTATTATTTTTATTTCTTTCATTTTAATTAATTTATTAATTATTTTAATTTAATTCAATTTTAAAAATTATTTATTTATTTTAAATTTTATTTATATATAAATATGTACATATTTTTATATGTGAATTAATAAAAAATATATATAAGAAATAAAATATAAATAGATAAAATATAAAAAAAAAAATACACGATGCATTAGATTAAGGTATTAATAAAAATATATAGTTTAGTTATTGGGTAAAAATTAATTAAGGATTTAACGAAATGAGACATAAAAGAGGGTATATATGTTTCCAATATAAATAGTGAGTTGCTTCGGTTTGGCAGCATACATAAGGTATGATAATGGCTCCATATATTGTTATATTGTTGGTGGGAATACGTGTAAATAGTGAGTTATATAGGTAAGTCTATATCAATTGGTTAAAAAAGTACATAGTTGCACGAGAATTGTTCTTCGATATTTTCAACATTTAGTTTTCAAGTTTTCGAAGTTTTGGGAGTTTGAGAATTAGTTGGGAATGTTTCCAATTGACTATTGATTGTGATTTTTTTTGGGAACTTGGGAGCTTTTTGGGAGATTCAACATCAAAGAAATGGGAGTTTGGGAAAGTGTCCTAAAATAAGAGCTTTAAATTAGAATTATATTAAATTAAAATGTAAATATATTTATTCATTTATTACAAATACATAATTTCTTACAAAGATTTTCATTATATTTATTCAAAATATCACTATAAAATTAAGACTAAACTACAGGTAAATATTATTTCAAAAATTAGTAAAATAAAATTTAATAATACTCACTATACAACTAAGACTAAACTACATGTAAATATTATTTCAAAAATTAGTAAAGTAAAAAAACTTAATAATACTCACTTTATAGTTGTGGATATGAAAAACTTTTAATGCATTTATGTTTTCCTTCAAGCCCAAACTAAACATGAAAGTTGAATAAATCAATACCCTATCCACGACAAACATTTGCTCCAGTTGATATCAACCAACCATATCATTGACTTTTATTGTATTTTCATATTAGAAGAGTAGTACTATTTTGTTTTTTTCAATAAAAAAAGAATAATGCTTCAAATTTACAAAGATGTTTAAAGTTTATATATGTAAAGTTTAATTTTAAAAAGATGTTAAAATTGTATATATGTATTTTCAATTTTGTTTCTCATTTTCTAATGGAATATTTATGGATATTAAAGTTTCATTATTGTGTTAAATATATTCATATAATTATTAACACTAATTAAATTAGTAATTTTAATATTGTAGTTGTCGCAATAGGAGAAACATTGTCCTCCATTCAACTTCAATTTTATTGAAATAAGATTTAAAATGTATCAATATCTCTATACATTGTAATGTAAAGTATCATTGTAATCTAAAATGTTTTTTTATATATTTTTAATATATATTATTGCTGCTCCCAAATTCAAGTTTCCTGTAAATTTGAGGGAAACTTCTACTCGTTCTGCACACTCGTATCCACGTTCCCAACATTCCCATATTTTAGAAACTTGCACAACATAGAAAAAATATGTAAACTAACAGAAAATACAAATTAAAAAAAAATATATTTTTATTCGTGAAGGAAAAAGAATAATATACCTAATAAAATAAATTAGTAAAAGGTATTAACAAAATACAAATCAAATCACGACTGTGTGAGGCTTGATTGGACTGCGCCATGCCTGGAGCTAGGGTTCTCTCGCCTCCATGGAGGATTTGGGCACGCCCCAGGGGCCTCCCCCTCCTCCATCTCTGCCCTTTGCTGTAGACGCGTTCAATAAGCTACTGGCATCCTTGCCAAAGAAGAAGAAATATGAAGCGACAAAGTTTGTTAAGAAACTAGATGAGATCCCTGAGATCTCTCTTCCTCCAGAGGGACCGATCCAGGTTGCTCTGTCCCTGGTAGATCGTGCTCTCATAGGCCAGTTCACAGGGCTCTGGCCCTCTCCAAAATCCACAGAGAACTGGGTCAGAAAAAACTGGGCTCCATTAATAAAAAACAACGTAACCTCCTACTTCTTGGGGAGAGGTTACTTCATGTTTGAGTTCACTTCGAAAGAGGACAAGGATCTGATCTTCCGGAATGGCCCCTATTTCATGGGCCCTCAGGGTCTGTATCTTAACAAATGGATGTCGGATTTCGATCATGCAGCTGATGTTCCCTCTGCGGTCCCGGTATGGGTCAGGCTACCAAGCCTTCCAGTCCACTGTTGGAACTGGGAGTCACTGAAGCACATAGGCAATGCCCTGTGTAAATTTATAGATCGGGCGAACAACAAGGAACAATACAATTGTGCTAGAATATGCGTGGAGGTAGATCTAGAGGTGGGTCTTCCAGAGGCCATAAAAATCAATGTCGGCAGCTGGACCCATGTGCAAAAGCTAGATTACGAGCAACTTCCCTTCAAATGCCGAAAATGCCATATTTACGGTCACTTTGCCAGAGGTTGTCCGACCAATGGTGAGGCGGAGAAAGGGAAGGAGGAGGGTTGGAATCAGATCAAGCGCGCCAAGTCTTCCCATAAACCCCACAAGTCCGGTGCCCAATCTGGCAAAGGCCCTCAACCCTCAGTCGACCCCTATTAAGCAAATTCCTCCACTAATGGGGAAAGAGAACAAGTTTGGGCCTCTAAGCTCGGAAATAGAGGAAGTTCAAGAGGGCGCGACTCAAAAGGTAAAATCCCCAGCCAAAGAGACCCCCTCCAGCTCGATCAAAGGTAGAAGTGTCGCAGAGAGCTCTAAAGAAAAATACTCAGAAGATGAGGAGGAAGTTCAAGAATTAGAGGACTCAGAGGAGGAAGGAGAACTAAAAGATTCTCAAACCTCTGCCAGAAGACCCACAAGAGGCCGCAAGTTAACACGGGAAAAAAGAGAACAAGAAACGTACAAAGACAAGCTTTAGGGCTCCCAACCAACCCTTGAGAAACTATTGGAAAAAACTTCGAAGATGACGAGACACCAGACTCAGGGCTCCAAGGGGGCCCAACATAACAAAAGCAAATGATGAAGGTCGTCTCCTGGAACTGCAGGGGTATGGGGAGCAGAGCCAAAGAAGAAGCTACACGAAGTTTAATAAGAATAGAAACCCCAGACATACTCCTCATTCAGGAGACAAAAATGGAGGTCTCGGTCTTCCTTCAAACAAGTAAGAAATTTTGGAATAAAGGTGGAGCGCAAGCAATCTCTGCTCGTGGAGCATCAGGTGGGATGGGCACTCTCTGGAATACTAATAAGCTCTCACTAGTCTTTGAGACCCTAAACACTCACTGGTTGTTTTTAAAGCTGTAACATCTCGTCACAAAGGAGACCATAAGCCTTTTTAATGTGTATGTCCCAGTTAATGCTGGGGAGAAAAAGGCCTGCTGGGATTCCATAAGAAACTTGACAGATCTAGTAAATTTGGAAAATGTCATCATCGTTGGAGATCTCAACCTCACTTTACTTTCGACAGAAAAGAGAGGAGGCAACATCGTAAGGGATCCGGCAAGGGAATGGGCATAAGATCTTATGCAGGACTGGGACTTGCTAGACATCAAGCCCTCTACTGGTAAGTTCAGTTGGTCAAATAAAAGAGTCGGTCCTGGACATATTGTAGCAAGATTGGATAGATTTTTTGTTCAAAGTTCCTTCCTCCTTCTAGGGTTAGAGGCTAGAATGCATATTCTTCCTTGCAGCGTTTCTGATCACAAACCCATCAAACTTGAGCTGTTGGCGCATCTTGATCTTGGCCCAATACCATTTAGATTTAGCCCTCTTTGGGTCAAGGAACCGGACTTCATGGACATGGTCAAGGAAAGTTGGAAGAAGCCAGTCAAGGGATCCCCTTTTTTTGTTTGGGAGGAAAAACTCAGAAGATTGAAAGTTGTTCTAAAAAGTTGGGCCAAACATTTGCCCAATCCTGCAACTGAAAGGAAAAAAATTCAAAGCGCCTTAGAGCTCCACCATTTGCATTCGGAAGATGTTGAAATAACAAAAGAGGTTTTAGACAAAGAGGCACATCTATATCAGAATTTTCACAAGGCTTGCTTGGCCGAGGAAGAATACTGGAGGCAAAAATCGCGAAGTCTATGGCTCAAAGCAGGGGACATGAACTCCTCCTTTTTCCACAAGCAATCCCAAGCAAGGAAATGGTCAAATGCCATCTCAGAAATTAAAGAAGAAAATATGACTCACAAGGATAATGCTATCATCAAAAGGGCAACCTTCCTCCATTTTAAAAATATGTATTATGAGGAAGAGGAGATGGGTCAAAGTTCTAAACTTCTGGAAGTGGTCCCCCTATTGATAACAACGAAGATGAATCAGCTGCTAGAAGCCAAAGTCACCAAAAGTGAAGTAAAGGATGCCCTCTATGCTATGGACCCCGACAAAGCCCCAGGCCTGGACGAATTTACAACCAGATTCCTCCAGGCCTGCTGGCAGATTGTAGAAAAGGATTTCTTTAAAATGATTTTAAAATCCCAAAATTGTCAGAAAATCGGAGGCATCACTAACTCTACATTCCTTGCCCTCATCCCTAAGGAGAAAGGAGCCAAAACCTTCAACATATTTCGTCCGATATCCCTTTGTAACATAGGGTACAAATTGATCACCAAATTGATAGCTAACAGACTTAATAACATCCTCCCCAAAATTATTCCAGAGAATCAAGGAGGCTTCATCCATGGAAGACAAATTGAGGACAACTTCACCTTAGTTCAAGAGGCGATTCACTCAAGTCTTCATCAAAAAGAAAAAGGTATGGTTGTCAAGCTTGATCTAGAAAATGCTTTTGACTGAATTAGACACAGCTTCCTGTTGGATGTTTTGTACAAACTTGGGTTTGGATCAAGATTCACAAATTGGATTCGGGCCTGTATATTGGAGCCCTGGATCGCCCCCCTGGTGAATGATAGGACTGTTGACTTCTTCAATTCCTCGAGAGGACTTAGGAAGGGGTGTCCTCTTTCACCCCTCCTCTTTGTTCTACAAGCCTCTGTCCTAAGCTTTTAGCTCGACAAGAAGCAACAAGATCATGAGATTATTGGACTAAGTATAGGAAGAGGAGTTAAAATAATCAACCACACCCTCTTTGCCGACGATACCTTGTTTTTGGGTGATGCCACAGTGATTTTGGCTGCTAGGTTCAAAGAAGTGTTGGACGAATTCTGTGACAAAACTGACAGTAAGCTAAACAAAAGGAAATGTCACATTTATGTCTGGAACATTTCAACCTCGTCTCTCAATGCTATAGCCAGATGCTTTGGATTTTCCGCCTCATCATCCTGGTCCTCTTTCAAGTATCTTGGACTTCCTATCTTTCTCAAGAAAGCCTCCAACTGAGATTGGCTTCCCCAAATAGAGAAATTCAAAATTAAAATACATGCTTGGGGTTCCTCCTGGCTCAATATTGTAGGTAAGACGGTGCTCATCAAAGCTCTACTCCACAACCTTCATCTATTTCAATTCTTTGTCCTTCTTTCTCCTGTAGGCATCCTCAGGAAGATGGAGGATTGCATTCGTCAATTCTTTTGGAAGGGAGGAAAGCGGAACGAGAAGAAAATCCCTCTCGTCAGATGGAAAATAGTCTCCAAGCCATTGATGGAGGGGGGTCTGAACTTTAAAAACCTTTGCTCCCAAAACATATCTATGGGAGCGAAAACTATATGGAGAATCATTGCTCCCAATCCTGGCTGGGCGCAGTTGGCGCTATGGAACAAATATTTCAAAGGCAAGAGAACCCGATGCCTGGACAATCCACTCCCTCAAATCATGTCACCCCTCCTCAACCTCTACGCCAAAGCCATCCATCTGATCAATTCGCAAGCATTCTGGATCCCTAGAAATGACAAAAGCATCAATATGTGGAATGACTGAATTATGAACAATCCTCCACTAGCAGAGTACAACTCCCTATAAACACTGCGCCTATGGTTGGAAGACGATGGATATAAAACGTTGTGGGACCTCTCCTTATGGAATGGCACAACCTGGGCAAGATGGAAGCAAATCCAAGTGCCCCTGGAACTCGAGGCCGATCGTGCTGAGTTTTTCTCCCTTTTGCATGGCATGCTCCCACCCACGCGAGGATAAAGGACACTCGTGGCTGGGGGCCGATGGCTGGTGGATTTACTGTGGCGCAGGGCTATGCCAAGTTGTTGGAGTGGCCTCATGTTCCTTCAGATCCAACACCCTGGAAGGGGATCTGGAATCATTCCTCCATTCTGAAAGTCGATTTCTTTTGTTGGTTGTTGTGTCATAGCAAAATTTTAACAGATGACAGACTTCAGAAAAGGGGAATCTATGGTCCTTCTAGGTGTATCTTGTGCAAAGAAAACATTGAGTGCGCTCGCCATCTGGTATTGGAGTGAAAATTCGTAACGCAAATATGGCATGAGCTCTTAGGCACTTGGAGATTCAATTTTACTCTCCCTAGCTCCATTTTTGAGTTGTTCGCAAATTGGTTGCCCAGATATCTTGGCCCCTTTCCAAAAAACAAAATAATCATAGCCGCATGGACCTCCCTTCCAAAAATCATCAGCTGGAAAATTTGGCTAGAGAGGAATAAAAGGATCTTCAGAAATAAAGCGCAAGACGCTAAGTTTGTGGTGATCAAGATAAAATGCCAGCTGAAAGAATGCCTTCTAGATCAATTGGATGACTCAAACTTATGCTAGCAAGATCTTGATTGGGGCGCCTCACTTGATCTTCATTTCCAAAAAGAAGTAAGCACCACCATCCCTCCCAAAAAGTGGAAAATAAGAGAAAATGAGAAAGATTTCTATGACTGGATCTCCAAGCAATCAAGACACTCCCTCTTCTTTGACGGGGCAACCAAAGGCAACCTAGGAAAAGCTGGTGTAGGGGGAGTCATAAAGAATTCAGAAGGCAGAACGATCCACAACTTCGCTTGGGGCCTGGGCCATACTTCCAACATTCAAGCTGAAGCGATGGCTCTCTTCCAAGGACTCAAGTATCTCAAAGACTTGGGCATCAGTGAGGTAAATGTTTTTGGGGACTCACACACCATCATTAAATCCATAGTGACCAATTCTGCCCCATCAGATTTGCGATTTGCAAGATTGATCTTTAGAATCAAAGTCCTGGCAAAATCCTTGCAGAACTTGAATTTTTTCCATGTGCTGAGAACGAACAATAAGGAAGCGGATCTGGAAGCAAATAAAACAATCCTCCTTTCTGCTGGGTCCATTCTAAGAGACAGAGATGAAACTTGGGATCCAATTCCTTAACCCTCTACCTACCATGTTCTATTGCATCCTTTTGAAGAAATTTGTTTGTATTCACAAGCTTGGACAAATCACGGAAATCGATTCCATTGTTGCATGTAAGAAGAACTAGAATATTAACATAAGCGCCATGATCCTTCTAATAGGAGAGGTACTCTGGGCTCTGCTCCCAATTTTTGTACTCTGAATTGAGGCATTCATGCCAAGTTTCTAATATAATCCCATAATCGTTCCTGTAAAAAAAACAAAAACAAAATACAAATCAAATCACCAATAGTGTAAGCAATGTACATTGAAAATATTTTACAATATTGTGAGTAATTATACTAAAAAGTAAAGGTAAGGATAATGATAGTATAGTAGTAAGGAATTATAAAATAAAAGATATAATATTATAAAAAATAGTAAGTAGGTAAGATTAAAATTTATTTTACAAAGGTGAATATTGATAACAAGAGATGAAGCAATAATAAGTAGATTAAAAGAATGTAATAAATACAAGAAGACAAATATAAATGTAAATTAAATATAGAAAGTATTAAGAAGTGTGAAAATGTAAATAATAAATTATTGATAAAAAAATATCATAATATTATAAGGTTATATATATGATTAATTAGTGGTATATTGTGATTTAAAAATTAGTATTATAAGGTTAGCATTATGAGGGTTTATGCATGTTAAATAGGTAACTTAGGGTCAGTGAAGAATACACAACAATGTTAATTTAGTTAGCAAAGTGAAAGAGATAGTAGGATATTTAGACAAAGTTACCAAGCTTAGATGTTTTTAAATCTAACATATAGTGATGTATATATAGATGGGTAGTCAACCTAATGTGCGATGTATGTGGGGAGAAATAGCGACGATATATAGCAAGAGTATAAATGTAAGTAATATGAAGATAATGAGTAAATCATAAGGTTTAGGATTGAATAAGGAAGAGATATAGATAATAGAGGGTATGAGATTATGATAAGTATAGTGATCTGAGTATATAAATGATAATAATAATGTAAGATGATAGTAGGTAATAATGTGAAAGAAGATCGATGATACATATGTGTATGTAGTAAATAATAATAATATGTGTGATATTGTAGTTAGACAAAATGACATCCAGAAAGGCCAAAAATAAAAGTTCTCAATTGCTCAAGAAAACAACATGATCGTGAAGTGCTCGTCACAAGCTTTCCGGCGGCACAAATGGTTTCAAAAATGGACATTGTATGCAAAAGTTTTCGCATTCGAAAGTTCTGCATAAACAATAAAAAAAACTCAAACAAGTCAAAGGGTGACGTGGCAGTGGCAGAGTTGGACATGTAGAATTCTATGGGCATGACACGTGGCAGTGAAAACATGACATGTGACAGGTGATGTGGTTGCATATTACTGGTTAAAATCATGTGGCAAATTAATTAAAACCATGTGACAATTATTTGATATAAGTTTAATGTGCGAGATATATTCCATATCAAATGCCATTACTTGATTTGTTGACATGGGGTCACACATAATGGTTGTTATTAGTCCCTGTCGAAGGCATAGAGGGACTATAATGATCAATAATTCGTTGGATTCATATTAGTTTGTCCTTTGACTAAAAATATTTGCATAATATCTATTGTTGGAACTAGGGAACTAAAAACATTGATTTTTATATAATAAAAAATACCATATGTGTCATGATCTGATTGGATAACAGATTGGAGGTCTTATTGTCGGCTTCACTATCCCAATGTTTTATATGTTAGCATATCCAAAGTTTTTGATCATATACAGTCTTTCTGAATTTTTACTTTTTTCTTGAAATGTTTGGATATCCAAAGTTTTGAAGATAGAGAGTCAATTTTTTTATTAGTTGACTTCATATTAGTTTGTCCTTTGAATAATTTTTTTTTACATAGCCTCTATTGTTCGAACTATTGTTACTATTTTTTTTTTTTATTGTTATAAACTAATATAATAAATGTTTTTTCGTACATAACAGACCTGCCACACTGCATTCTTTCTTAAATGTTTATAGAGAAGTCCTGACAGACTTAAATGTTTACCTAACATGCCTCACAACCTTAAATGTTTACCTAACATCCCTGTTACAATACATTTTTCTCTGTTTTTTTTTTATATGCAATGTTCTCTGCAGTGAATATGGGCAATATTGTTCTTCAACGACATTGTTGGTTCACTGATTCATGCTTGCTCCTTGCTTGTTCACTGATTTCTTGTTTTCCTGTTGGTCTTGTTGCAGTTTGCACGCTTGGGATTCTGCAACCGCGATTGGAACTGGCCTTCTGTCGTTCCCCATTGACGGATGTGTTTCAGTGTCGTGTTTAGCTTCCTTTGTTATTTGCAGTTTCCAGGTGAGAAATTTGATTAGTGGGGATGCCTGAGTCAAAATCCTCTTGCAAAACATCTTTGTATGTGAGGAGAAAATACGATTTCCTTTTCCTATATGTCACTGTGGCTGTGATGGAGGTAGGTTCTGTGTCGAACATTGGCGATCAAGAATGAGACGAATAGAACATTACAGTCTTGCTTCTTTGGTTGTAGTAATCACATACAAAGATGGACTGCAAGAGGATTTTGATCGCTCTTAGTATTGAAAAATACCAACCGTGAAAACTGCACCTTTCTTAATTGCTTGCATAGTGGCAGGACTTTGGACGATCCTCACAACCTTGAATGTTTACCTGACAGGTCTCACATCTTGAAATGTTTGGTTAACATATGTGTTACAATACATTTTGCTCCGAATTTTTTGATACAATCTTGTGTGCAGTGAATTTGGCCAATATTGTTCTTCGCCGACATTCCTGGTCGGTTGGTTGGTGCTTGATCCTTGGTTCGCTGGATGTTGCTTATTGTTGTTTGATTCAACTTTGCAGGGTTGAGGTCCTGCAGTTGCAGTTGGGCCTTTTGGTTCTTCTTCACTGGGTTGTTATTTGGTGCTTGCTCTTGTTTGATTCAACTTTGCAATGTTGGGGTCCTGCATCTGCAGTTGGACCTGTTGTTACAGTTTACGGGCTAGGGGCTATGCTTCCGTCCTTTTCCATTCACCGGTGGGTCTCGGTTTTTTTGGTTGCATTCTTGCATTGCTTGATAGGCCTATTGCAATACATTTTCGTCCTTTATTTTTTCTTCTGCAATCTTGTCTATAGTGAATATGAGCGATATTTTTCTTTGGCGACGTTCCTGGTTCACTGGTTTCTTCTTGCTCGTTGCTTGTTGACTGGTTTCTTGTTTGCCTATTGCTGTTGCCGTTGTTGTTGCCATTCCCCATTGATGGGTGGGTTTTGTTGCTAGATTTACATTCATGTTCATTCTTTGTTGTTTGCTATTTCCAGTTTGCAAGTGAAAATTTTAAATGCTTGAGATGCATGAGTCAAAATCCTCTTCCAGAACATGTTCCTATGCGAAGAGAAAATTCGATTTCCTTTTTTTATATGTCAGTGGGTGTTATGGAGGTGTTCCAATTTGGTTGTTATGGAGGTGTTCCAATTGCGGATGCGGAATGCCAACCGTGCAAAACTGCATCTTCCTTAAATGTTTGCATAGTGGGAGGCCTTTGTACGGTCCTTACAGTCTTGCATGTTTACCTGCCAGGCCTCACAACATTAAATGTTTTCTTAACATACGTGTTATAATATATTCCTTTGATTTTTTATACAATCTTTTCTGCAGTAAATTTGGACAATATTGTTCTTTACCAACATTCCTGGTTGACTAGTTGATGCTTGCTCGTTTGTTCATTGGATGCTACTTATTGTTGTTTGATTCAAATTTGCAGAGTTGAGGCCATGCAATTTCAATTAATCCTCTTCGTACTTGTTTATTCACAAACACATCTCCACTTGGAAAACAGAAATTGGAATAAGGTTTTACGGTTGGGTCACCAAAAGATACTATTAAGATAAAATAATATGCAAAATTTTGCAGTGGATATAAACAACATCTCGTTTGAATTGAACCAGAGTTTGTCGAGCTCCAACTATATTTCATAGCTGAGAATTTTTTTCCCATAGTTAATGTCTTTCTATGGCTTCATAGTTATGAGACTAAGTGTTTTTGTGTGAGAGATAAAGTTCTTGTCTCCCTTTCTTTTTCCTCTTCTAAACTTGCCCGTTTTTCCCTTTTGTTCTTCCTCTCTATTATGCGTTTCTGGTTCTATACTTTGTCACATTTTTGTGCTCGGGGGTTCCCGGGGTGGCAAACTGAAAAATCATCATCTCCATCTATATCTTCACATCACGAGTCCGACCGACCACCGTTCGTTTGCATACTTAGCCAATTTCTTCTAAACTTGCCCGTTTTTCCCTTTTGTTCTTCCCCTCTATTATGCATTCCTGGTTCTATAATTTTTCATGTTTCTATGATCACGGGTTCCCGGGGTGGAGAATTGACAAAGAATCATCTCCATATATATCTTCAAATCACGATTCCGACCGACCACCATTCATTTTCATACTTAGTCAATTTTATGAATGCAGGTTTGCGGATAGGTGCTATTGAACTCTGGTGCCCCGTGTTGGGGGTATACATATTTCACCCAAAACTTCGATGCTCTACAATTATACCTTGGACTCCTCGAAATCACAAGCCTAATTATACCTACAATGACTCTGTCTTTCTAACCTGCCTTTCAATACTTATTCCAGTATTCAAAGTTTCATGGGTTCATGCACTCCTGGGTTCAGAAAAGTTTAAAATCATTTTTTTCTCCCCTCCATCCCCGCCACCTTCCTCCCTTCCCAATGCACATTAATTATGATTTTACTAAAGACAAACCATGAGACAGATTCAAAAATATTGGCTTTAATAAGCAGAAATCTTGAGGACATCTCCCATTAAAACACATTAATAGGCGAATATTATGGGATCTGATAAAAAAAATTGTGTCCATTTTGAATTTGCAATAAGTGTTGGTTATTTTAGTTTTTTAAAGGTATCATCATAGCAACAGTGCAATATTGTACTACCACTCTGCCATCCAAAAACGTGTCATCCACATAGGTCTTGATGTCATGTCCCTCTTTAATACTGTGCATATATTACAGGTTGTCATATTTGAAAATCTGCTTGCATATGGGAATGTTAACTCGTGTTATTAGTGACTATTCAACACACATATTCGAAAAAATTGGCCTTAATGAGAGAAAATATCGAGGGCATATGCCATTAAAATGAATTAAACCAAGATTTACAGAAGATTATACTATCATCCTCCAGTGTTCATTTTAAATACTTATTCACATTTCTCTCTATCATCGAAGCCTTGGGATTTAAGGTGCCTTCGTTGTGATGTTCCTGGCCATGGACATGTGAGACAAATTAGAAATTCCATTCAGGCCCAATTGAAAGACGAGGGAATGGTTTTATGTGACGCCATCTTTGAGCGAAAAAAACTCTGTTAGCCAACAGAAACTCAGACACAAAAAACAAATCAAGTATCTTGTGATTGGTGTTCTCCCTGTATTCGATGCTTTGGTTGGTTGAAAGGCCTGCCTGAATATTTGTGTGTTGAACTTCTTTGTTTTGTTACTGGGATTTGGAAGGGACTTTCAGGTCACCTGCAAAATGCTCCTTCATTGAAGTATATAGCTTCTTCCAACAACACAAATTTGGCAAGTGTATCAAATTCTGCAAACCACACAAGAATTTATCTTTGGTCAGAGGAGTCACACATATCATGGCTTGAAAAATGGTCTAGAATATTCGGAAATGACGCCAAATATTACTCCATTCGCGAATATACTCAGAAGGAAATTATAAATTTGTATCGTCGCGAGTATGAGAAACTGTATGGGTGGTTGAATCAACATCCTAAAATTACAGAAGTTTCTATTTCAAAGTTTGTTGAGCTACTTCTGGGTGTTGTAACAGAGTTGACATAAAGTCATATTTTTTATCAAAGTTTGTTCACTGTCCTCTGGATGTTGTAACAGACTTCACATATAATCAAATTTCTATCGCTACTGCACATTTTTTTTCCCTATTCCTATGCATATGATTGCATCTGGGTCGATGAGCTTGCCCCTCTTTGCGCGAATATTCTCCTCCTACTTGAAGGTGGGTATATAACCAGGGAACGACGCTCTCAAAAATTTCTAATGCCTGCATTGACATGAAACTGGGAAAATTTATTGGGAAGGAATTCTAGATTATGGACTTTGCAACACTTTCTGAAGATTACTTTATACTACCTCCTTCCGCAAGAAGTTTGGCATGTCAATGTAATGATTTGGTTTCTGAAAATCACCTTTTAATACCACCTTCATGTAATCATTTTATTTGATTCTTTAGAGGAGACCTTAATGTAGTGGTGTATTCCAGAGCTGTTTCCACCTAATATCAATCTTCCTATTGTTTCCCTTGCTTTGAATAAGAAAAATGCATTTCGTTTGTTGCAGTGGATCTGATATTTGAAAAAAAATAAAAAAATTTGCTCGATGCTTGAAGTGCCTTCCTGGTCATAGAGTGCTTCCATAACCAGCTTGCGTCTACACAACTTCTTTTATTTCTACCTTCTTTCTTTGTTCTGGTGGTGGATCCTTCTATCCCAACCAACATGAGGGAAATAAGCTATCTCTAGCTCTAGGTAATTTGATTGCTTCCAGGAATCTGAGTTGACTATATATTAATTTCGGTTAACTTAAAAATGTTTATGTGTGCAACCTAATGTTAGACATAGAAAATACAATTTCTTATTTCTTAAAATATAGAACAATGTATTTTTTTAACACACGGTTGTTCGAAAAGTTTCAGGCATTGTTTGGGATTCACGTCCTTCAAGAATGTTAATTAATCACACAATTAATATTGCATGTGCCAATGCAATCGATCCGTCGTCCACTATGGAAATTGCATTAACAATGCAATGTCATATAACAGATGTCTGACATGTACCTAATGTCAAGGTCATTATCTCACAGGACGCCCAACGTCCAAAGATTTTTGGACTTAGAGCAACATTGTAGTTGTCATGACAAAGTAACTCTAAAGTTGATGTTCTTTGCAGGCTGACAATCCTGCAGTCTTAAGTGCTTTGACAATGACAACCCTTCTTGTTCACTGCATTTCCGCACTGCAATCAATAGCATTGTTTCCATTGCCACCGCCAGTGTCGATGTTCGAAGCCGAAGCTATTTGAAGCCTGGGGTCACCGCCAGTGTGGATGCCTAAAGGTGAAACTACATGAAGCCTAGGATCACAAATTATTACACTTCACATTAGTATCAGTAGTGATCTAAAGTTGATTGTATGTCGAGTCTATTACTACATCTAGAGGTCGCTCAACAATGTTTGACATAGAAACTGGCTATCTGTCAAGTCTCTTACAACTTTGGCATAAAACGTTCTTTAATTTTAGAATGTTGATTCAACCGCGCATACAGTTTCTCATGTTCGTGAGTATCTAATTTTATAATTTCCTTCTGAGTGTATTCGAGCATGGAGTAATATTTGGCATCACTTCCGAATATTCCAAACCATTTTGTGGGTCGTGATGTCTGCCACCCCTATGATGAAAGATATATTCTGATATGATCTACAACATTTGATACACTTTCCAGATCTGTGTTGCTGGAAGAAGATATGTACTTCAACAGGGGAACATTTTACAGGTGACTTGGACGTCCCTTCCAATTTACAGCAATAAAACAAAGAAATTCAACATACAAATCTTTAGGCAGGCTTTTCAACCAAACAAATGATCGAATATAGGGAGAATAACAGTCACAACATACTTGAATTTTTTTTTGTCTCATCTTTTGTTGGCTAACACGATTTGATTCCCCCAAAGTTGACGTCACATAAAACCACTCCCTCGTCTTTGAATTAGGCCTGAATCACATATCTAAGTTGTCTCAGATGTCGATGACCAATAATATTACAAGGAAGGCACCTTAAACCCCAAGTTTTCGATGATAGAGGGAAATTAACACTTAGCAAAGTATGGAATGTTGAATAACCAACCAATGAAGGAAGGCCATATCTAGAAGAGACAAGCTATTCAAAAAGATGGGATAGATCTAACTGGCAACACCAATGAAGTCCAAGACCCGAAATTGATATTCAACTCATTTTGTTTTACGAATCAAGAATTTGATGATCAAGTTGAAATCTATAAAAGACTATCCACATGCTTCATTATTGTACATATTTTCATTTTTTTGTCGGCGGCTGCCCCAATCGCAGTCATTATGGAAAATAATATTAGTTGTTTTTTGTAACCCAGTTTATCTGAATACAAAATATTTGATATTTTTGTATGGTGTTTTCCAATCTATGGTATTGTTTTTTATTTTATTTTGTACATTTTTTTTGTGAATCGTTAAACATGGGCGACAAACTTTTCTTTCTGCTGCCCAACACTTAGATTTAAATAAAGGCTACTATGTTCGCTCCTTACATTTTACGTGGAAGAATAATTTGTCATAGGCCATACTTATGTGGCGCCCACCCTATACTTAAAGAAATAAATGGGAGGACCCGTCCTTCTTTCATTCTTCAGTGTCCCGTAAATATAATGAATTAATGACTCTATTTCAACAAGGCAACTTAGGTGTTGACATCATGTTCCTGTTCAATATTTTTCATATATTACAACTTCTTCTATTTGATAATATCCGTGCATATAAAAAATGTTGCATCATATGTGTATATATATATATATATATATATATATATTTTTTTTTTTTTTTTTTTTTTNTATTTTTTTTTTTTTTTTTTTTTATTTCTTTCTATTGCTTATGGGTTTCAACGAAATTTGTGAACCGAACACCATCCTGCAAATTGGAAGATGCTTTACGTTTGGACCATAAATAATCTATTAATAAATATTAATATGAATACTACTGGAATAAATATAAACACTTTCTCCTTACATTTTCCATGTTTTCTCCCCATCTATTATCCCTTTGTGGTTCTATATTTAGTCGTATTTATATGATCACGGCCTCATGGATTTGTAGATTGGTAGATGCTCATATTTATCTATATATTCACACCATGAGCCCGACTGACCACGGTCCCTTTCAATACTTAGCCAATTATCTGACCACTGGGTCCCAGATTTGTGGTATCCATCACTTATGTCCCCTATTCCGTCATATACATCTTGCACCCAAAAAACTTCCGTGATCTTCAATTTATGCTTTTACTAGTGAGAACTCACCAGGGGTTCGAAAAGATTCGCATTAATAAAATAACTGTAGATGTTGTTCTGTGAGATACTTAGCCCTTTTCCCTTTTTCTTCTTCTCATCTATTATCACTTTCTGGTTATATATTAGTCGTCTTTCTATGATCGCAGGTTCCAGGGTTGGCAGGATGACAGATCTTCATCTCCATCTATATCCTCACATGACGAATCCGACCGACCATTGTTCCTTTCCATACTTGGCCAATTTTATGGCCGTGGTTGCCGGGTTGGTGCTTTTGAACTCTGTTGCTTCTTGTTCCGTGATATACATCTTGCATTCAAAACTTCTATGATCTACAATTCCACCATAGACTCCTCGAACTCGCAAGATTCACTTTACCAGGTTTCACAAATGTTTCAAAGCATCCGTCGTTGCCTTCCATCCCCACTAACTTCGTGCCTTTCCTAATGCACATTAATTATGGTCTTACTAGTGACAATTAAACACACTGGTATGAAACAATTGGCATTAACAAGAAAAAAAACCTCGAGGACATCTCCCATTAACACGCATTAAAACGCAATTTACAGTACTCTGAACAACCGTCATTCCTTTCTATATTTAGCCTAATTTTTCCACCTGTTTCATGATATACATCTTGCATCCAAAAAATTCCCTGATCTACAATTCACCCCAGACTCCTCCAACTCGCAAGCTTCACTTTACCCAAATTCATAAAAAGTTTCAAACCATTTATGGCTCTCTTCCATACCCGCCACAATCACGCCCTTCCCAATGCACATTAATTATTTTAGCCTCTAAATTAACTTCCATTGTTCCATGACCTACAAATAGCATCTGAACCTCCGCCATATACAAATTGACTGCCAGACTCTGACATCGTCCCCTCTTCCATGTTACACATTATGCATTCAATGTTCCAAGCAATACAATTTGACCGTCGGGGCCTCACATCTTATGGGGAGACCTTGTCACCCTATTTTGGATCCTCGGGTTGGCGGGTTCTGAAATCTCTAATTCCTAGTCACTGTTTTCTGTGCCGAACATCCTCGAACTTCTTTCCAAATATGAAACAACAAAGGTTTAATGCTAAGACACCATCATGCAACAACAATAAATATCGTCATTAATAAGCAAAAGCCTTGAGGACTAACTATCCCTACACAACTTGTCCAGAAACATGCAGAGAAGATCTTGCCATGTAATGGGAAAGCTATTACAAATTTCAATATATTAGCGAAAACAAGTCCCGGCCACCGTTTCCCTATTCCATACTTAGACACTTTTTTTATTGTGGGTTCCCAGATTGACGGGCTCAAAATTCTGTTTCGAATCTTCCGCGACTTGCAAACAGTTCCCGGAGTTCCGCGATATACAATTTGTCCGCTGGAATGCCCCATCACGAGCCCGACCATCCGCCATTCCTTTCAATACTTAGACGCAAGTTGGTTTTATCTCCATGACATGGTACATTTAATGTGTATCGAGTCTGGCCTACCATTTCCCTGTTCCATACTTAGACACTTTTTCGATTATGGGTTCTCGGACTGGCGGGCTTAGGATTGTGTTTCCAATGTTTCGCGACTAGGAAACAATACCCAGAGTTCTGCAATATACAATTTGTCTGTAGGAATGCACCATCATGCCGTCTTCTATGTTACATGTTCTGCGGTCAACACTGCTGAGAGATACAATTTGGCCCTCGGGCCCTCACCTCTGCTAGTTGTATCTTGTAGCCCTATTTCGAAGCACCACCAACCGCTTTTGATAATTAACCATTCCTTAATTGTTGTTCCCTGTCCCCGCCACCTTCCTACTTCTCTCTGGATAAGCAATTGGAAATATTTAATGCTAACACTTCATCATGCATGAACCTTAAACATGGAATTAATGAGCGAAAGGCTCGAAGAGATCTCCCACACTTCTTCCATATACAAATTGACATCCAGACTCCCATATCATCCCCTCTTCCATGGTATACATTTTTCACTCAAGTTCCAATACATACAATTTGACCCTCTGGAAGTCACATATCCTAGGGAACCATTGTCACTCTCATTCTAAAGCCCATCCGACCGCTTTCCATACTTTCCCATTTCTTGGAATCTCTTTCGTGAATCCTCGGGTTTCACGAAATCTCCAATTCCTAGTTATTGTTTTCTGTACCCGCCACCTTCGCACTTATTTCAAAGTATGCAATGACCAAGGTTTAATGCTAACATTTCATCATGCAACAACCATACAGACCAACATTAAAAAGAAAAAGGCTCGAGGAGACAGTGGAATTTAAATGAAGCTTGAATCCTCGAATTTAAATGAATTTATTTTCTCTTATTTTCTCTTTTTTGCCCGGAGACATGCAGAAAATATCTTGCCACGTAATGGGATATATATTACAAGTTTCAATATATTAGCGAAAATGAATCCACCCAGTCATTTCCTTATTCCATACTTGAGCCACTTTTTCGATTGCGGGTTCCCGAACAAGGGAGCTCATGTTTTCACTTCCATTGTTCTATATCCTGCAAACATTACTCAGACTTCCGCGATATACAAATTTCCCTCTTGACTGTCCCATCATGCCCTCTTTCGTGTTATGATTTTTGCACTCAAAAAGTTCTGAGACATAAAATTTGACCCATGGGCCCTCACCTCTAACGGTTGTACCTTGTAACCCTATTTTGAAGCCCGCATGACTGCTTTCAATAATTAGACACTCCTTAATTTCTCTTTCCCATCCCTGCGACCTTCGTACTTCTTTATTAATATGCAATTAGTAACCTTTGATGCTAACAACTCACCATGTAGGAATCGTCAACATTGTCATTAATGAGTGAAACTCTAGAGGAGATCTCCCACTAATACACATTAAACCAAGATCTGTGGAGAGTTATATTATCCCTTCCGATTGTTCATCTCAAACATGGGTCATTGCGTTGGCCTGTTCACAAAATATCCAATCCTTAATTGCTCATTGTCGCACCCACCATGTTCGCACTTCTATGTACGCAATTACTAGTCTTTAATGCTAACAACGCATCATGCAACAACCATCGAAATTGTCATTAATGAGTGAAAGTCTCAAGGGGATCTCCCATTCACACACATTGTACCAAGATTTGCACAGGGTTATATTACCCCTTCTATCTCTTCATTTCAAACATCGTCTGGAGAAAACCAACATTCTTGTAAACTTATGGCAGCATCTCTACAAGATTTCTGTGGAGATATAGTGAATATCTTCAGACGTGAGGACTAGAACTTCCAGTGGTCCAGGGAATACTCTTACTATTCATCCCGTTCTGCCCAGAACAAAGTGATTTGGACCTCTGGAATCACTCGTGCAGGCTGCATCCCTGAGGTTTTTGACTGTAAAGAGGTGGTCTCTTGGTGCACCGAAAAATATATTTCAAACCAAAGAATTATTCCAATGCGCGACCATTCTCTTGTTTCTTTTTCATCTCAGGTCTTCCGCAAGATGCTAAGATTTTTGGAGCCAACACTGACCTTCAGAGGACAAGAATGCAAGAAATTCCTAGAAAAACATGATAACGGGTTGGACCTCTTACCCGAGTTCCTCGAAGACCCAAAAACCGTTCTTGAAGATATCACAAAGTTGCAGGTGAGTTCCTTTAGAAATCCATTCCAGTAAATTGCTTGGCTGTTTACAAGAATAACACGACATGAATCCACGACAAGCATTTCCTGTATAGTTATTTATATTTTCTACTTCACAGTCAAGGAACAATTCATTTTTGTTTGGGGGAAGCTAATTTCCATTTAAATCTATTCCCAACTGTCACGATTCAAAGAATCGAATAAATTTTATATGTCATCCTATTTGATTTCGCAATAGTGCATTTCTGTCTGTTTCCAAAACTATCTCTGTCCAAGAAAATAAACTATGAATTCGACCCAGTAACATTCTGGTACCAGTCCTTGTGGAGGCACAAGGCCTCCCATTTTTTTTATGAGGTTTTTAATGACTTTGTCTCAGTTTTCAAAGATTTATTGTTTGGAAATGATTCTCCTTGGATGTCTGGCCAGGCAACCAAGTTTTTGGACAGGAAGGGGACACTTGAACAAAAGGAAAATTACAGTGTAATAATGATATTTGGCTCCAAGGAAAATCCTGCTTTCCTTCCATGTCACATCACAGACAAGATGTTTGTTACATAAATAACAAGGAAATACAACCACTGGTTGCATTTTTTCCATGGCAAGAGAAAAAAACAGTTCATTCCTCTCCCCTGGAAAGTTAGGGACTTCGTGTGCAGAAACGTCAACAAGATTGACGAATTCGCAGGCCATTTCAAGAACTTGAACCTAAAATATGCTGAAAGGCTAAAAGGGTTCGACCCTAATGGGATTTTTTGAGAACATTTACTATCAGTTGGATTTAACAACTCTTTTATCCATAGACGCCTGACTGAATATAGAGACAGTGACGACAACACTCCTGCTTTTGACAATTGCGACGTAGAGACATTGCAAAGCACAACTGAATTGTACAGACAATATGGAAAAGGATCTGGTGAGAAGAGTGTCAAGTCCCTGACCAACACTCCCAAGATCACGATATCATGGAGCATCGCTTCAAAAACCCACCCCAGTAAGAAAGCAACCCAGAAATATTCAAACAAAGGAGGAGATAAGAACCCTCCTTGCGGAAAAATTGATAGTTCTTACAAGATTCCCCTGACGAAGAAGAGGAAAAACATTGTAGGGAAGGCGGAAGAACCCAGAATTGAAAGTGAGCACATGCAACTTGAAACTTCTGTGGATGCCCTATTGCACAAAGTTGTTCCTCCCACAGACGCGATGCACCATAGTTCCAAAATGGAACTAGCTGAGACCGACATTTTTGACGAAGATGAATCCTTCGTATTCCAGAGCGTTGTTTTTGACAACCAATCTACAAATTTAATCATTGAAAAGAGAGATGTAACAAATAAGAAAGGAAAATCTCGTACATAGATTAACTTTAGGAAAATGTAGTTGTCCCAAATCTCTCGATTTCACTGCGCAACTGCTAATGCTCTTGATGATTCCATTGGAGGAATTGAAGCGGAGAATGCTAGACTGAATGACCGAATCAAGGAATTGGAGAAGGCTTTCATTGCTACCCCAGTGTTTGCCAGTCCTTTAGAAAAAATTGTGCCTGATACCACTGTAGCCAAGTTAAAATGATCATCCATCCTCCTCAGATATTGTAGAATCTTTGTAGAGAAGAACATCAAGAAAATAATGTAGCTAATTACTAAAGCATGGGAAACATCACAAAATATAGCTACCTTTCGAAAGAGGGAAAATGATTTGTACGGAAATTTGCAGACAAATTTAAAAAATGAAGAACGTTTCTATGAATAGACGATGATCCATTTTTCCAACCATTCCATCAACAACTCAGATCTGAAAAGAAGACAAGAGGATATCCCCTCCCCAAAGAGGATCAAACAATTAAAAGCATGTTGGAAAGAGAAAGTTAAGAACCTGCAGCTCATTGTTGAATCATGTGAACAAGCCATATCAAAGAAAGAAGAATTAGTTAGAAACCTGACCCAAATAGACTTAGCCAGAACTACCAACAAGGTTCAAGACCCAAACTTAATCCTCAAATCCTTGTCCTTGACCAAGCAAGCCTTCGATGAACAACTTGATATTTTAAAGGGGTTGTCTTTAGAAAAGTTTTATGAAATCCTTGAATATGGTGAAGATGACTTCGACAACTGGCTAGTGGACTATTCGACACACAATGAAGAAATTGAACAGGCTCCGTATAGTATTTCTATGGATCTAAGAAAATTAGAAAACGAGCTTTTCAACATAGAAATACGGGATGAAATCAATGTGGCCCCCGTGAGAAGCTACATTGAAGAATGGCTCCTGTTATCGCACAGTTTGTAGGATAGGTTTAAAATCTTGGAGATGAGACTCAAACTGGCGTAACAGGAGCTTACCCACCCACTGTCACCTCGATGGGGAGCTCTTTCTATTCAGGGTGGCTAATCCCAAGGGAGACGTCCCTAGTAATCTAGGGTTCTGAAGGGAAAGGATCAAGGGTTTAAAACTCAAAGGTTAAGGTAAGCTTTCCCTTCACAGATTACTGCCAAATGGATAGTCAAAGAGAAGATACTTCACTAAAAGAGCACTTGTTTGCGAGACAAGGAAAATGAAACTAAAATGTGCATACAGTGGTTAGTACTTCAAATATTAATGACTATATTTAGTACATATGAGCAATAATAAATGTAATTATTGACGAAGTCAATGATTGCAAACAAAGACAATGGATTATATTACTTCTTCAATAAATACAAAGAGACACTTGCATTCAATGTATAAAGTCAATCCTTGAATTATTACAATGCATTAAATATCATAAATCT
>SNQJ01S0074859.1:0-15210 GCA_010110895.2 Picea sitchensis
GGGGGTCCTTCATCTTTGTAAGGCCATAACTCTCAAACCATGAGGAATTATGTGACATTCCACATACCACTGAAAATGGAATGACAAGCACTATCCATATAGGATAGTTTCACCAACAATTTCCTTGATCTTCATCTCATTATTCCACATACAGACATGGGTCCTCCAACTATTCTTCTAGGATAACTCAATCTGTAAAGGGTCTTCCCGTGAGGGCTTTCACCATAGAGGGACCACTTTGGAGTTCATCCATTTGTGCACCTTATCAATCATGATAAGAAAATAATGAGTCATTTATACATTTTTCCAACAATGCATCATATACCAATGAAACCACAACAATCCATATTCATCATGTATCAATGACAACTCATTGATCCATCTTCATAATATAAATGACAACTCATTGATCCATATTCATATATGCATTCTCATCAAGGAAAATACATATTATATTACATCAATCATCAATCAATCAATCCTTTGAAATCAATCAATCACTTGACATCAATCAATCAAACCATTGGCATCAATGACAACATGATCCAACATCAGTGAGCCCCGAAACGAGCTTTACCTTAAGAAGTACTATGCATAAAGCATCTGGTATGTGTTCTTTGTACACTATTGTACTATATACTTTTGATTTGGTGTTTCTTTTCTCTTCAGTGCATGAGTTTTGCCATAGATGCTTATACTTTGTCTTGTGATTGCATGCACAGATGACATCTCCCTTTCCCATATTTGTTGGCTTTGTGGATGGCACTAGTCGACATGCCCAGAACATTACTTATGCATCTTGGGTCATTTACCACTCTTATGAGTTGGTGAGTTCAGGAGGAATTTTCCTAGGATCAACAACCAATAACATGATAGAATATCATGCCGTCAACAGAATATTAACTGAAGCTTCCTCTCTAGGCATAAATTATTTTATTATTAACCTAGACTCTTAACTTGTGGTTTGTCATCTTAATCAAGATTACTCATTTAAACCCTGTCTTAATATGTCTCCACCTAAGATTTCACTGTCTTGAAAGATCGTTTGAATTTATAAAATACAAACATATACCGAGAGAACTTAATACAATCATATTCATTAGCTAATTACATATTGGATCAGTATCTTGTGCATAGATAAAACATTTGTAAAAAACATGAGTCACATATACACAAAAAGAATCACATAAGATAAAATGCAACATGTAACATCACGATAGGCACTGCAAAACTCATATATATATATATATATATATATATATATATATATGTAGATAGATAGATAGATAGATAGATAGATAGATAGATAGATGAATGAATAGATAGATAGATAGATAGATTCATAATAGAAAAAGTTTGTTTAAAATACATCATCAAAATGTACATAATAGGGAAAAAAATCGTTTAGGCCTTCATGCCATGATCATCATAAAATACTACAAAATATGTTGAGGATCTTAGTCCTCCTCTATCATGTTGTGATATATGACTAACTTATTATGGACTTGAATTACACTTTCGTGAGAAGCAAATGGTTAAGACTCTGGGAACTCAATTGTGTGTTATTGCACAAATGGAGAGGCACATCTCACCTCTCACGGAGGTGGGACACCCATGGTTAAACCTTAGAGGTTCCTCTCAACCTCTAGAAGTCCTCCCACCACAACCTCATTCTCTACTTCTACCTATGTGTCTCCACGATGCCCAGTCATCTCCACCAGGGCATGATGCGCAGCACATGCATGATGAAACAAAATATCTTTGAATCCCTTATTGTACAAATAAAAAACAATATAAAAATACAAAAACAAAAATCGTGGAAAAGTTTAGTTTCATGCCCGATGCATCCCACTGAATGCCCTTGGGGAGCACAAAGTTTTCACTACCTCGAAAATCCACTCCAACATAGGAAGTCCTTGATAATGGCTTGGTTAAACCTCACACCACCATGTGAAGAAATCAGCTGTAAACCTAAATGTTGAAGGCTCATTCCCAAATATTGGGGATAGGCGGTCCACCCTCTCCATCAGTGGATGGAATTAGGTAGTACTATCGATGCAACTTGTGGTTGCATCTGGGGAAATTTCTCTAATAAGAACGAAACTAGAAAATAACCATATCAAATTTCTTTTGTCACCTTGTCCTACACTTCAATATCCATTCCTTAACATTTCAAAGAAACCTTGTGATCTAGTTAAACAACCTGGGCTCTAAACACTGTAAATCATATGACATCTATGATTTGAAAGGAAATATATGAGCACTAGTAATACCCACCAATTTGGTGATGGCAAATATAATTGACTGAAGTTCCAAGTCCCTTACATCTTTGATCATGATTTGACCACCTACCAATCACAATCTTGGTATACAATGCTCAACAACATATTCCTCAGTTGGCTGAGGAGTTGCCCGGTTTCTGGATAAGAGGATAGGATCCCCTCTCCTAGAGAGCCTCATTAGAAAGTAGACATCATAAAGCTCAATCACGAGTGTGTGTATCCCAATGAGAAATTATTGTTCGACATCATCCCATAAACTGATTAAGTACTCAAGTAATAATACTTTTTTCCTCATGTTTTAGAGCTTAAAATACTTGAGTAAACCACAACTTTGCAAATCTTCCCTTGCTTGAGGTTGTAGAGAAAATGTCATTTAAACTCATGTTAGCATTGTTCCATCTATCGTAAGCTAAATGGCCAGGATTGGAATCTACAAGGCCTAACAATTAAACTATCTTTAGTCATTTTTTATGGAAGAGAAAGCGGTGTCTTTTTATCCAAAGGAACAAAAAAAATATTATTTATGCGCCAACGCTCCCTTAAATATTCCCACAGAGCGCTAGCTCTCCCTAGGCATGTGCACCAGGGCACTGAAATCTTGATTGGTGCTCCCCTCATTGCTGAGGGGCGTCAATTCAGTTCGGCATAGGTCTTCCCAAAGAACTTTAGAACACTCAAAGAATGTAAGACTAAAACACAAAAATAAAACCATAAGGGCCAGTTGGAAGGCAAGATGACTAACCTAGTGCGGACAAAGCTGAAAATGATGTGTAGCTTCATATTCCGCATTCCGAAAGCACCTCTAAAGGTGGAAAATTCCAAATATGGAAGGAATTTTAAAAAATAAAATTTGTAAATGAATTTTTTTATGACCTATTTCACACTATTATTTAAGAGCAGTTTTCTATTTCTCTCCCACTAATATAAGGTTTTTAATCTTTTTTGAGGAGTTACTAATTCTTTGGGACAAGAACTGCCTATATTTACAGGTTTTCAAGCGACATCTTTTAGACAACCTTTTGACACTTGAAAGAGAAAATATTTGTTCTTGCTCCTTTCGAGAAAAAACGAGAATGCTGCTTTGAAACGTTTATCACTTTTAGGACTCATAAAGGTTACGAAAAGGAACCTTATCAGGTCATCTTTAAGCTCTTAGGACTCTCTAAATATGAAATTTCATTGGCCCGATCTTGCTTCCTTTCAGTTAGTTAAAGGTCTTGAGGAACTTTACGAGTAATTTATCTCTTTTCAGTTGAGGAGACTAAGGAAATTACAAAAAGGACAACCCTAGAAGTCCCCTTAAGTTCTTACGGACTCTCTAAACACATGAAAACCACCAGTTTTCCTTCTCTAGACTACGCTAAAATCACATTGAAGGGCTACCGTGTCGGACCCGAACCATACTTATTCCAGGTTCGTTAAAAGGAAGAGGGACTTACTAAGGTGATTTGTATGGGGCATGTGTTATCCTCCTCGATCTACCGTAAAAAAAAATAGTTACTCGTCTATCTTGATGGGGGAAAAATTGAAGGAAGTAAGTCAGGTTCCTATTTTAGAATTGTTTCAAGTAACTCTTGCAGACTCCTTTGAACACACAACTTGTTTTTCACCTGCATTTTTGAACACTTGAGTAATTTGCTAGAAACCTACCTTTGCACCGAACCAATCCTATGAGTCTTTCAACTCCTCTAGGTCATCCGACGAATGCCACATTGTCTGTTGCATTATGTTTTGGTCCACATTATGTTTATGTTGCCAGGTCTCATGTCGTGCCTCATTGTTCAAGAGAAGTATAAGCCTCGAGAGTCAACCATCACAAATTCACGTTTCAATACACAGTAATGGGTTTGTGCTCATTTGATCCACCATCTTACATCTCTTTCTTTATACTCGGTTCGTGTGTCAATGATGGGGGATAAATAAGGGCCATCCTTCGATGAGTCTTTTCCTACATCGAAATTCTTACATCATATAGAATTAGACTTAGAAACCAGTTAATTTTTAGAGATATGATCAATTTATGACAATCATTGGTTACTTTTGTTGAATGTACATATGTGTTTTTCATGTTTGGAGAATCTTGCGAAAATTTTGTGTTAAAGCGGTATGATCTACACTAGGTATGTATGATTTGTGTTTAATGTTCATATTGAGTGTAATTCATCACATTTTTATGTTTCCAAGGATCTAATTCACATTTTTTTGGTGTTCTGGGAAAAGCATCCGCGTTTTTTTTAGGATTCAGTCAGACACTCTTCTAGTACTCAATAAATTTTGTTAGACAACTTTAGCGTCCAACCTTTAGATCTGCACAAAAGTAGTGCGATTTGGTGGTTATAGTATTTCTACGATAGTGGTGGTAGAATCGGAACATGGGTTTTCTACATTTCTTTCCCCTCCATTTCTTGAACTCTTGACAACTGGGTTTAAGTTGTTAAGTAGTTACCAATTATTGGCTCGATCTTTTTCAGCAGTTAGGGCACCAGTAATGAAATTTACCAATTTTAGAGCTAGTTTAAACCTCCTGTGGTCGACCACTTGAATCTATAAATATTACAAATACCCACTTGGTGAAGGTGGTCGGGGATATCTGCGATGAAGCTATGAGCCAGAACTAGTGTATTGGAGACAAACACAATTTTACTCCATTTTGCCATTTTTCATTGCCAAATTATAAAACTGCATTTTTGAGTTTAATGGTGAAATCGATTTGCTTAGTTCGTGGTGTGCCCTTAAGAAGTGACCACGACTTGTTGGAGGGCCCACCAATAGTATGGTATATATATAGCTTGTTCTTTAGGTTATTTATGCATTTTATAATTTAGATGCCTCTTTTTTTTATTTCACGTACATGCATTGTTATTTTTCCTTTGTTATTTAATTTGATGTTGTAGTTTAATCATTTTAACTCTTTTGTAGGTTAGTATGAAGAATTGTATTAGTATGTGTTGATCTTGCAGTTAGGAATGAATTTGCAAATTCCTAGACTAACCTACATGTGTGCAAGTAGATATTAGATTGTGTCTTATTTATGCTTTAAATTAAATTTAAAACAAAGTTTGAAATAGAATAATAGGATTTATTGCATGTCTTCTTTAATAAGGATTTGATGGATGGATAAGATTAGTTTTAGTTTTTAATTATGGATTGCTTATTCCGTTTTTATATTGATCTTTCTTAACTATTTGTTAGTTAATGTATTCTTTAGTTTACTTTTTATACATCATGCTTTAATTCATATTTTTAAGCACTTTCTTTCTTGCACTTTAAATTGTTAAAATCAAATTATAGCATATTTTTCATTTATGTAATTTCTTTCTTAGAGTTAAGTTGCAATTATATTTCTTAGTTATGATTGAGTTTACTTGTAAAATTTTTCTTACACATATTAGAATGAAGTAAATTATAATCTGAGTTATATTGTTCGATGGTTAATAATTCCACATGAATGTCTTGGAATTAATCAACATTGTTTACATGTGGCTAATTCTCATTGGATTGTTTAATCCATACCTTTCACTTTTTCATTGAGATTAGTGTTGATCTTATACCACTTGAATTATCCTTTATTTTCAAGTGTCATTGAGATATTATATATGACAGGAGACATTACCTGACTACCAACACTATATTTGGAACTTTCATAGGATAAAAAAATAGTTTTTTTTGCTTCCCTAGATGGAAGATATAGTTTCTTGCTTTCGTAGATAAGAAGATATAGTTTCTTGCTTCATAGACCATAATATAATTTATTTCTTTCGTAGATCATAATATAGTTTTATTGCTGTGTTGATGGACAAATTTGACATACCGTCAACTAGAAGAATAGATCCGAGGTTTTCTAAATAGCAAGAAGCCATTTAGTGTAACCTATTCTAACAGGTTTAATGGCTCCATTGATGGAGCAATTAAAGTCCTAAAAATAATAAATGAAACTAACCTAAAATATATGATTCTAACAAATGATATATTATTGAAAGCTAATATTTATTAAAGGAAGCCGTAAAATATAAACAATCATAATAGGGGTTACAAGGTTTGCGGAAATCTTAGAAAATGATTGTTTGATAAAGGTTTTTGAATCAAATATGAAAAAACACTTTTTTTTTTTTAAGATATTAAACAAATAAATACTAAATGAATCTGATTGAAGCGATTTGACACGAAAACAATCAAAGGCTAATTACAATGTAATCATTGTTTCATTTCTTAAAAACTCTAAATAGATGAAAAGCTTGTCATCTGCTAATAACCTTCTCTAAGCCCGTCAGTCAATAGAGTTTATCTTCACGGTATTTGTATGAGCTCCTGCTGTCTTGTTGTTAAGGAAACCTATAACAGAACAATAATAACACTTCCAGAATACATTCAAAGTAGTATTTGATATTGGAGTAAATTAATAATAGCATAAAGACATCTAATTAAAAATCACGTGATCTTAGGATGATCAATATTGAAGAATGAGAGGGAAACTTCGGATCTGAATAGTGATGTTATCCAACATTTAACATTAAGAATAAATTCAAAAATGATCAAATGATAGATCCAATCACACATAAAAATGGAATAAACTAAATTATGGACAACATATAACATTTAAGGAATGAAACACCATATGATGACAAGCTAAAGCTAAATCAACCATAATAATATTCTCATGATACAACAATAATGAAAGAACGAAAAGGAATAAGAATCACACAGGTCTAAAGTCAAATATGAATTGCTTTCTCATATTCTTTCTCAAAATCACAGCATGCCCATCTTGTAGTCTGAAATATTTTTTTGGATAATAGACCTTAAAGATAGAAAAAAATTAATACTTTATAAATGATAGTAATTAACCATGTATTGATAAAAATTACTAAAACTAATTTAAATCAATGCATAATCAGTATTCAGAATATGAATATATTATAATGAAAATAAAAGAACCATTTTACTCACGGGACAAAATCCATTAAGCAACTTTGAATTCCATATTCTTCTTTGTAGAAAATACTTGTCCATTCTCCCCAAGATTCCAACCATCCATTACTCCATTCGAAAAGAAGAAAAGTTTACAAAATCGATAATATACAAAAGAGAAAGGAAAAAAAAAAAAAAAAAAATCCTCCTCTCAATTTCTAGGATCCCCATGGCGCTGAACTTTCTCATATATTTATGCAATGAATGAGCAGTCTGGGCATCACTAATAATTTCAGCCACCTGAAATTTGCCTAAGCTAAAGAGACACAAATATCTCACAAATTGTGCATTTTTTGAGATCAATTCTTCACAAAAACTAAATGGGTCCATTTTGGAGATGAGAGTTTCAACCATTCAAATTCCTCACGGTTTGTTTGCAATCAATATAAAATCGTTTGTCTAATCTTGATGCATTTCAAATTTTATTTGTTGTTGCTCATAAAATTATTTCAACAATCCAATATTGTTTTTGGATCAATCATCTTGAGCGTATTTAGATAATAAAATCAACCATGATCAGATGCAACACCAAATAGCTGAGGTAGAAACCTATGAAACAAAAACCTAATTAATAACCTAAAAATTGTGAATAAAATCAAATCTAGAACAATAAAATAAAAATGAATTTAAACTAACTAGAAGTTCTAAACAAACATTGTTTATGATTTCTTCAAATATATGATCTTAAAATTCTAGAAGCTTCAAGTTAATGGAGAAGAGAAAAATGTTTGGTTTTACAAAATCAAACAAATGATAGATAATTCTTTTATTATTATTAATTTTATTTTGAAATGAGATGCAAGATGAAAAATGAATTTAATTAATTAATATCACCAAAATGATTTTTATGAAAATGAGAAACCAACCAAGATATTATTTGATGAAGTATTGGTTACATTATTCAAAATAGTCAAACTTGCTAATGAGAAAAGAAAGAACACATAATCATGATTTAAACAAAAATAAAAGTTGATAAAATAACATTTTTAGAATTGGAATTTTTTATACTTTCGTTTCTAAATTTTGTATATACTCTTGTAATGAATGTCTCATACTATAATTAATGTATTAGTTTATCAAAGCAAGCCAAGGTATGGAACTATTTGAAAATGTTGATTAAGCGAAAATATTATAATTATCAAAGATTCTAATGGGGCCCTCTAAATTTTTATGAAGATTCTAATGGGGGCCCTCTAAATTTTGTAAAAAGTTAGGGGGAATTGTTGGGGCCCAACAAATGACAACTTACTGGGTGAAGCAGTTATCTCTGATCTGGTAAGATTTCATATCAGGAAGAAAATAATAAGACTTGAAAACAGATTTAACCTCCCTAAAATAAATTCACTCTGAGACCATATAGTATTAGGAGAAGCTCAATGTTATAACCAGACAATAAAATTTCTTTGTAGGGGATTATAACCTGAAATAATGTCTTAATCAAAGAGTCACAATGTTTATAAAATAACTTCAATACTGTTGATAGAGCCACTGCTGCCAGCAGGTGTCCATAACCTCAACAGGGATGTCATTTAACCCACTCAAATGTTTTAATCCCATCCAATAGTTGTATCCAAATGATGTATACCTCCATAAAAGTTAATTTAAAAACATATACCTGCTATGTCTTGACCTAACATTGCTTCGTTGCTAGCAAGCCTATTTAGTACCCCAACAAAGTTGTCTTGGTATCATCTGTGCATTTACCCGTTTCTAGCGAGCCTGTTCAGTACCCCGACAGGTTTACCCACACTTCCTACACTTAAGTTCTTCCAACCTTCTTATGCCACTTTTAAATAATAATACAATTATAGATTTCTTGATGACAAAGAGAGCAGGGTGATATTGGAGGTTAATTGCAATATAGGTGAATAGTTGATCATGTTATTTATTTGCTTTCAAAACAAGAAGTTTTATCATTTTTTAGAGATTTTAGATTTCCTTTAAGAAATCATCTAGAGAATGGGGAAGCACATAAAAGTGATTCCTTAAGAATATGGATGACGTAAAAAGTTTAAAGATCATCGTAATTCTTAAAGATTTAAACCATATCTCTGGTGTAATACTCTGGAAAAGACAATTTGAGGACATAATGAAAGTGACAATTGACTTAAAAATCGATTGTCTGAGCTATATCTTAATATCAGGACCTCTTTGAACTATTTCAATTTGCTTGAAAAACACAAGTCTTAAAATAAATGCTTCCTTCGACAATAACTCTTTGATCAGAAATATATTGATTCAGAAAGACAAATAAGAAGAAAACTCATTCAAAGAAATCAAAGAAAACTAAAAACACACAACAAACCAAATCAAATTTTATTAATGAGATTCAAAATCAGAAGTACACAAAATCGAAACAACAAAAGAAAAAAATTTAGGAAACGATTTTGGCCAAAGATAAACTTGAGCTTTTGGATCCAATAACATCTCACTGTAAAATAAAGGAAGAACCAAATCATATAAAATATCATGTGTGAGCAAGTTCTTTTCTTACGATAGTGATGCATGAGATGCTACTTTGACCAAGAATTATTATTAAAAATAAAAGAGACTAAAAGAAAATAAAAAAATCCTTATTAAGATGAGTGCAGTCCTACTCATGGCATCTTGGGTCAGGGTTGAATTGATAGTTCAAATTTACTTATCTGTTTACTTTCCATTTAAAATTTTCATGATGATACTACATTTTTGAAAAGAAATATTCAACGAAAAGTAGAGAGAAAAAGATTTAAAGTGGACTTCCCTGACAACATTCATATTATGGTTCTCTTTATGTACCTACTTGTGTTCATAAATGAATTATTACAAAGAGAAACACTAAGAAATAAAACTAAACGAAACCTACTCCTAAACCTACTCTAAACTACTAAATAGATCAAAACGCTAAGTAAAATCATATTTCCAATGCAACCACAAGAGCATCTTCAATCCTGCATGGCATAAAAAATAAAATATCAGAATAAAAGAATGTAGTATTTGAAAATGCAAAAGAAATGTGTCATGCTTACCTCCTATATATTCATTTAAAAACAAAACAAGCACGACCTTACCATTCTTTTGAAACTTCTTGATGTACGAATCCTCCAACCATTCTACAATCTTGTCGTGATATGGGTCATAATGGCATGGAAGAGTGTAATTAAGTTTGGAAAACTTGTCATTATTATAGGGACCTGACATAACCATCATCCAAGACCAAAGTGCCCCATCTTCCTGGCAATTCTCCAAGTGTTCATCAATTTCTTCACATGAAGGATCTAAGAGAATCATGTTATGCTTAATTTTTAAATATTTAGGTAAAAACAAAGCAAACACAACTTTATATTTATTATGAAGATTTTTCATATATGAATCTTCAAGCCATTCTAAGATCCTGTCATAAAAATTAGGATGCAAACTATGAATTTGATGAAATCGATATATCAATGGGGAACACATCATAAGAGGATTCATGACATCAGTTATATTATTGGTTTGAACGCTTCCTTTGATGATATTAATCGTTTCAAAATGTGAAGCATAAACATTAAAATTCGAACTAATCAAATAATGAATATGCAATGTAGAATATTTGATTTCAATAAGAATACATGCATTGTCATTTTCAACAATAAATCTTGTAAAATCATCTTGCAACATGTCGTTTTTCCATGCGAGTGATGAAAGTGAAAGAGAATGAAATCCGACTTCAAAAATGTTATGTATGGAATAAATTTCACCAAATTTTGGCATATCAAAAAGATTTGATTGTGATGGGAAAGAGTAAGATACCATGGGTAGAGTATCAAGTCCACCATAATCTAAGAAGAGATCAGGATATAAAGAGTAAAATGAATCAGAAATAAGCACATGAAAATAATATCTTGAGCTATGATATTTAACAATGGTATTCTCAAGATATTCCTCTTTACTTTCCTTACAACTTTCACTCTATTTTGGTAATAAATTCTTCAACATAATATGATCGTCTAAATTTTCCTCATGTATGCTATATAATTCAAAACTTTCACGACAAAAATCTAATCTTTCCTGTGGATAAGGTATGATTTGTGGATGAAGGTTTAAGGTTTCTTCTTCCAAATGCAGATCTACATATCTAATCAGTTTCATTGGAATGTTAGAATGCTTAAGATTGTTTTCGTCACCTAAGTGTTCTTCAATAAATGAATTTAAGTACTGATTAGAGAAAGGGTTAGAAGAATGAAGACATTCACCTTGACTCAGTATCGAATCTTCTTCCACGATGGTCGAGGACTGAAAATGCAATGATTCAGAGGAAAAACCAATTTGATTGTCAATAAGAACCTTTTAAATAGATTCTACCTCCCTTTCTTGTTCAAAATTTTTGGATGGATTCATCTCAACCCGTGAACAAAATTCTTCTCGCAATTGAGTGATAGGATTTGTAACTACTTCATCATTCGCAATTGAATATGACTGGATGAAAGGGACGCAAGCATCATATAGGATATTTAATACAAATGACATGTCATCAAGATTAAATTTACAGAGAACATGATGGATGCTTCTTGAAAATCCCTCTGAAGATGAATTGCCATTGATTAGTAAATTCTAAAATTCTTCACATAATTGATTGTAATTATATTTTTCAAAAGCATCTAAAAATTCATCTACAAACTGAAACCAATCAATAATGTGATATGCTGGAAAAGACTCAAACCAATGTTTAATCCGACCCCTGAAAGTGAAAGAAAAAAATATGCATAAAACCTTCAAATCTGAAATATCATGCTTGATGTATTTACACCAAAACTTATTAATATGGTCTTTAGAAGATACATCCCCCCCACCATCAAAGGTGAGTTTGGACAAGCGATAGACTGTATCGTTGGGAATATCAGGTAATGAGAAGTTGAAATCATGTTCCAACACAGTGATTTGGGGAGCCATGGGGAATTAAATACATTCAAAACAAAGACTCCTGCAAGGCTAGCTTGTCAGTATGGCCTACCTTCTAGTGCATTTCAATATGGCACAGAAGAAGAATTTATAAATCTGGAATTATGACAGGCTGAGGGGTAAAAAATTTAATCATTAAATTTATTCAACCCTCCTTCTAGTTCCATTTGTTGATGGGCAAATTTGACATGCCGTCAACTGGAAGAATAAATTCGGTCTGGGGTTGTCTAAATAACCCAAGTTGTTTGGTGTAACCTATTCTGACGGGTTTAATGACTCCATTAGCCAACTAAAGTCCTAAAAATAATAAAAGAAATGAAACTAACCTAAAATATATGATTCTAACAAATGATATATTACTAACTAATGTTTATTAAAAAGAAATGTGAATATAAACAATCTCTATACAGGTTACAAGGTTTGCATGAAATCTTGCAAAAATGATTGTTTGAAAATGTTTTTGAATCAAATATAAACAACACTTCTTTTTGTATTTTTTAAAGATATTAAACAAATAAATACTAAATGAATATGATTGAAACAGTGACACAAAAACAATCAAAGTTAATTAATGTAATCATTGTTTCATTCATAAACAACTCTAAATAAAAGAAAATGATGCATCTACTAACCTCTAACTAATCATTCAACTGATTTTATCTTCCTGTGTTGTATGAGCTCCTGGTTGTACTGTTGTTAAGGGAAACCTATAATAGAACAATNAACAACACTTCTTTTTGTATTTTTTAAAGATATTAAACAAATAAATACTAAATGAATATGATTGAAACAGTGACACAAAAACAATCAAAGTTAATTAATGTAATCATTGTTTCATTCATAAACAACTCTAAATAAAAGAAAATAATGCATCTACTAACCTCTAACTGATCATTCAACTGATTTTATCTTCCTGTGTTGTATGAGCTCCTGGTTGTACTGTTGTTAAGGGAAACCTATAATAGAACAATACTAGCACTTCCATAATACATTCAAAGAAGTATTTGATATTGGAGTAAATTAATAACAATAGAAAGACATCTAATTAAAAATCCTGTGATCTTAGGATGATCAATATTTAAGAATGAGAGAAAACTCAGATCTGAATATTGATGTTATCCAACATTTAACATTAAGAATAAATTAAAAAATGATCAAATGATAGATCAATCACACATAAAAAATGGAATAAAAATTTATGGACATCATATAACATTTAACGGTATGAAAACACCATATGATGACAAGCTAAAGCTAAAATCAACCATAATAATATTCTAATAATACAACAGTAATGAAAGAACGAAAAAGAATAAGCATCACACAGGTCTAAAGCCAAAGATGAACTGCTTTCCCATATTCTTTCTCAAAATCACATGCCCATACTGTAGTCCTCGAAGATGTTTTTGGGATAATAGACTCTTAAAGATAGAAAAAAATTAATACATAAATGATAGCAATTAACCATGTATTGATAAAAAAGACAAAAGCTAATTTAAATCAATGCATAATCAATTATTCAAAGAATATGAATATATTATAATGAAAATAAAACCATTTTACTCACAGGACTAAATCCATTAAGCAACTTGGAATTCCATATTCTTCCTTGAAAATACTCGTCCATTCTCCCAAAGATTCCAACCATCCATTACTCCATTTGAAAAGAAGAAAAGTTCACAAAATCAATAATATACAAAAGAGAATGGATAAAAATCCTCCTCTCAATTTCTTGGATCCCCATGGATTTGAACTTTCTCATATATTTATTCAATGAATGAACAGTCTGGGCATCACTAATAATTTCCACCACCTGAAATTTTCCTCGTAAAGAGACACAAATATCCATCCAATAATGCATTTGTTTGGGAACATTTCTACGAGGAAGCTAAATGGGCTCATTTGGGAGATGGGTTTTCAACCGTTTTTTCAAATTTCTCACGTTTTGGCTGCAATCAGTCCCACAAAATCGTCTATCTGATCTTTACGCCTTTCCAAATTTTATCTATTGTTGCTCATACAATTATTTGCAACAATCCAATATTATTTTTGGATCAATCATCTTGAATGTATTTAGATAATAAAATCAAGCCTTGATCAGATCCGTACCAAATAACCGATAATAGAAACCTGTGAAACAAAAAGAAACCTAAATTAATAACCTAAAAATTGTGAATAAAACAAAATCTAGAACAATAAAATAAAAAATGAATTTAAACTAACTATAAGTTCTAAACAAACATTGTTTATAATTTCCTTTCAAATATGATCTTAAATTCTAGAAGCTTGAAGTTAATGGAGAAGAGAAAAATATTAATTTTGTTTTTTTACAAAATCAAACAAATGATAGATAATTCTTTTTTTTATTATTATTTTTATTTTGAAATGAGATGCAAAATGAAAAAAAAATAAAAATTAGTTAATATCACCAAATGATTTTATGAAAATGAGAAACCAACCAAGATATTATTTGATGAACTATTGAACACATTATTCAAAATAGTCAAACTTGCTAATGAGCAAAAGAAAAAACACATAATCATAATTTAAACGAAAGTAAACAGTTTATAAAAATTAACGTTTTTGTTTAAATTGAGATTTTTATGCTCGTTTCTAAATTTTGACATATACTCTTGTAATGAATGTCTCATACTATAGTGAGTGTATTACATTTGTCTCAAAGAAAGACAAGGTATGGAACTATTTGAAAAGGTTGATTATGTAGCTCATTATAATTATCAAGATTCTAATGGGGGCCCTTTAAATTTTGTAAAACTTTAGGGGGAGTTGTTGGGGCCCAACATGCTGTTGTAGGGTAGATAGTATTTTTCTTTGATATTTTAAAAGTTAGTTTGCTTATCATAGATTAAAGGTTAGTTGTTAGTCCTTCCTGCTTTCAATTAAATAGATTTCCTTTTATGAATTACAAATAGTTTTGAAGTTTGAATTAAGAATATAGTTCACTTGCCTCTTAGGTTAGATAGTTGTTCAATGAGAAGTCTTAATTTTTTTACTTGTAGTAGAAGTTATCTTAGGGTAG